>JABWTJ010000921.1:320738-531999 GCA_016801875.1 Solanum sitiens | reverse complement strand
AAACATTATCAAAGAGAGGAAACAAATGAGTTGAAGTCTTACCTTAATTCAGGAAATTTATCCTCTAAACTTGTACTTCAAGAATTCAAACTCTCCTTCAAACTCTTACTTGAAAAATTAGACAGCGCTCAAGAACTCTAAGGTGTCTTAGGGCTGCTAATTGAAGCCAAGAGAGACCAAGAAAGAACTTAGGAAATCTGAAACTTTTGCAAGTTCAAAATGGAGAATAAGAATCCTTATCCTTTGAAAAAGGAGGTGTTATGGCCGACACTATTGACCAATTTTGGGCCATATAATGTCAAGTAGGTGCCCCACCTGCTTGTCCTTTTTAAATTAGGCCTTTTTGGACTTAATATTATTGGACCCTTGGCTGTCCATTTTCCCTTTGTTCTTTTATTCCACTTGGGACCAGATTAATGCACAGTAGGTGGTACACACTTGGGCCCAATAACTTGGTAAAACAAATCTTAGGAGGTCTGCACTTACCTAGTTTCACTTGATTTTAATCCATTTAATGGGCCAATTGGCAGATTTGGCTGCTGGGGCCTTCTTTCCAATTCACAATTTTCTTTAATAGGTTTGGGCTTCAAATGAGCCCCTAAATATAAGCCTAAATCTTGTCAATCAAACTTGGGCCCTTTAACTATAATATAGATCAAGTAGGTGATGCAGCTGCTAGCTCAATTACCATCATACTATAATTACTTAAATACTTTCCATCGGAGTTAACTTGCAATACATATGCTAAAACGTGCAAGGCATTACATCACCTTCCAAGCTAGTTTAAACAAACACTAATCACATAAGAAACATGATCCCTCACCTATACTATAAGTCTATGTCAAGTATAACATGAATAGAACTACCACATACAAAAATACAGGCCGTTACACCTATTCAATTACTTCCATTGTCCATTTTACCATTAGGGAAACCATAGCCTTAACCGACACTAAGACCATGGGTGCTAATCATGGAATTTGGTGTTGTAGAGCCTTACACCAAAGGAAGGTGTTACTACCTAGCCAAGGTAGAACATTAACACATATGCTAGCATATCAAGTGAATTCACTTTGCTAGATCTTATGTGGCAAGCATAGTTTATGGAACTAAGAGATAGGTATTCCCTCTATATACCATTTGGTAATGGGGCCTCACCTCATGAGATAACATGAGTGAATATTCCTCAAGGAAAGTCAACACTTTATGCAAGTACATAGGTGAGTATTCCTCTAAGGGAAGTCGACACCATATGTAGGTCCATAGGTGATTATTCCTCTAAGGGAAGTCGACACCATATGTAGGTCCATAGGTGATTATTCCTCTAAGGGAAGTCGACACCATATGTAGGTCCATAGGTGATTATTCCTCTAAGGGAAGTCGACACCATATGTAGGTCCATAGGTGATTATTCCTCTAAGGGAAGTCAACACTCTATAAGGGACAAATGGTGAATATTCCTCCAAGGAAAGTCAACACCTCTCAATGTCAAGTTCACTCGGTGCTAAGCTAAGTTCCCTTTATTAAAAAGCCTTTATTACATTTGTTTATAAAACATAGTCTAAGGATATTCATCATTCATATGCTTGTAGCATATTCAAGCACCTATCTAGTTTTGGAGTATTCTTGGGCCCTCCTAGTTAGAACTCTTCTCCCTAACTAGATCATCCATGTGTGTGAGTGTATATATAGATGTGAGCAAAACTTTCACATAACACATAATGTCACACATGTTTATATATCAATGCATAAGTCTATAGGCATAACTATATGAGCAATCCTTTCATATAAACCTACTAAGACACTATACACATTCATACTTCATCATATCATATGCATAACATGTTCATATAATCATCCTTCATATGCATAAGAACCGAACCTAGGAACTATCCTATCAAGATATACATGTGCAATGCATAGACAAGGTCCCATACCCTTGTCCATACTAGTACACCTATCAAGTCATCCTAGTAAGGGAAATACAAATCATACATTCATAAACATCACCTTAGTATGCATAGTAGTAGACACTAGTGAATATGAGAACTACCTTTCATTTAGACACAATGACTTATACTACTTGTAATATGCATGTAAGTGAGAGTGTGTGTACATTTACCAACATGATCACGTAATGGCCATCAATAACATCTTAAGTCAGCCACACTAATAGACCACATTATACTTCAAGCACATAGCACACAACACAAAATAGCATAGGAGACAAGACTATATATACATTAAAATCAAAACTCCTAACTTTAGCTATTTACACTTCCATATAAGGGATACATGGGTAGAGGCTATTAACCACTTTAGCACATCAATAGCAGCACCTATACAACACCCTAACATGATTATACACATGCCCATACAATAGCCACATAACCTAATTCACAACTAGAATAGGAAAGTAGGCATAAGCTTCTCATAGTATCATTTTAAGCATATGTTCATAAGTTCATCAATTTGCCTTCATGGCCATGGTCAACACATTTACAATAACAGTAAAGTAAACACCGCCACCATAAGTGGACCATACCACACAATGCCATACAAGGCTTCATCAACTTTACTATAAAGAATAGAGAAGTAGAAGAGTAAAGGAAATAAGCATTCTTACCCAATTCTCACCCTTTGATCATCATTGACCAATACACCTTATTCATCAATAAAACACTTAAATGGCAGTAGCTATATGTACTTTAAACATATAAGAAATCATGTACGAGTCGCTACAAGATTATACCATAACGTCATACATCATATCAACATACTAGGAAAGTAGGATAACATAGATCATTAGATATCTTCCCTAACATTGATTTTAGACCATAGTTCATACATGTATAAGTCTAAGGAAGTAGCTCATTAGGTCAGAAATCAAGCCTAAGTCATGCATCATCTAATCACAATTCAAGACCCATCACATACTTAGCCTCTTGACTTCATAGCCTAAAAGAATCTATACCAATTCATGCAAGATCTTCTTAATTAGATCATTAAGGATTTATACCTATAAAATTCATCCATTACATCACCCTAAAACAGTAGCTAAAGCCGTTCATACATAATCAAAAGTCTACTCAACCGATCTCACAATCGACTTCAAGACAACATGTAGAAACATAGGCTATTCATGCTCAAAACTTCATATATTTATCATCATGAACTACTCATCATCAATTCACCATTAGTTAATGTAAATAACAATAACCACAAGCCATTCAACATATGAGAATCACCATTAAAAATCAAGAACAAGCCATAATTACAAAACCCTTTCAAGAGCTAAACCATTTTTGGAAGGAACATGGGTTCATCATGCAATTGAAGTGAAATCACATTTAAATCATCATATTAATACTAATTCATCATTATTTAATCTTTAGAAACGTTTTGAGAAAGAACCCATGGCTAGATTGGAAGATTGGAAACTTGTTCATAAGATTTCTTTGAAAAACATTGAGAAGAACTCTCCAAGTGAAAGGTTACTTAGAGATGAAGGATCACCATACCTTAATCTTCATTAAGACCCATAAAACTTGATGAATAACCCATGAGAATCCCATCTACAAGCTGTTCTTGAGCTTCAAAAACCATGGGGGTTTCTAGAGAGAATATATTTGGAAAGGAAGGGTTCAATTTGAGTGAGGGGATTTGAGATTGGGTAAATCACGTTTTGGATGGCTTATATATACCTAAAATCACTTAATTAAACCTATTATAGTCAGGTTAGGACGTGGGGTGAATTTACCATTCACCCCTTTAAGAGGCAGCACGCAGGCAGTTAACTAGCAGGCCACCCGCGACGAGGCCCATGACGGGGCGTCATGGCCATGACGGGCCGTGGCAGCCTCCGTCGCAGGGGACTTGGCAAATTTCTTGGCCTACAACCTGCCAAGGCAAGTCTCCTTCGACGGGACCTGCTTGACGGTCCGTTGGGGGCCCAACGGTCCGTCATTGGGTCCGTCAAGAGACACTGCCCAGGCAGTGTTTAGGCAGCCTTGAGGTCCTTCTTTTGGGGCCTCTTGTGGGGACCTTTAGAAGTCATACCCGGACGTTTACAATGCGATTACAAACCTTAACATGTTATAGACCTACCACATAAGTTTCATCCAAAACAAACACCTACAAGACGTCCAAATAGCCTTGACCCCAACATGTCATACGATGAACGTCTTAGGGTCTATCTTTCGAACGTCTTGGACGTTCTTGGGCGTTTGACCTCCAAACTTTACAAAACTTCATACAATAACATTAAACATCATTTAACACCATTTCAAGACTTATTTGACTCAGTTCACACAACTTAGGTATGCATACACACATGAGGCACATAAGTGACTATTCGTCGAACGTCTTGGACGTCCGTTGACGTTCGACTTCCAAATCACTTCAAACTTTGCACACTGACTCTATATGACATAATAAGGCATTTTAGGACCTTATAACAATAAGACGAACATGTTAGGCTCTAGACACCTTATCTCATTTTCGAGGTCTTACAATATCCCCCACTTGGGAACATTCGTCCTCGAATGACACTTAGGACTCTTTAATCACATCAATGACTTCAATGCATATAAGAGCAGTTCATCACCTTTAAAATATCATCAAATCAATTTTAGCACTCCATGCACACAAGTAATCAAAACTTCGATTCACTCACCCTTAATGCATTAATCAAAGAGGCTCTTGTCATGTTCATAGGAGGAACATATTTCTCCTAATCATAACATGGTCATTGCACCTTAATTCATCAAGATATCATCTTGCAAGGCCACATATAGGCAGATTTCAACAATACTCAAAACAAGTAGGCATTCATACTTCAATGCACATAGACTTGAGTTAATTGCATTTAACAAAAATCTTCATTAGTTAGACCTAGTACCATGAAGGTCATACTCAACCATACCATGCTTAGTGGTGTCCATGGAGGAATGTCTTGCTCCTCAACACATTACATGTATCATGAGTTCACACCTTAGCAAAGTACAAGGTCAATTTCCTTAAAAATGAGAAATTCCAACTTTCAAGCAAAGTCATGCATATATTTTTCTTCCTAGTGAAGTCTAAATGGCAAGTCACACCAAGTGCATCACAACAAAATAGGAAGTCATTCCACAATCTCTTTTCTTAACATATTACTCACCCTTAAAGTAAGCCTCATTTTGGAAAAATAGCACAAACAATAGGCACACACGTATACACTTAGCAAAACATGCTTTCACCTTTCAAGAATGAGCCTACAATTTTATATTACAAATCATCAAGTCACTAAATTTTCAAGAGAGTCAACATATTTCATGGTAAAAGAGACTCAACTTCTATTGCAAGGCTAAACAATTTACCCTACAAGTGACTATTACAAAGTTCCTTGTCTTACCTCATGAAGTCACTTCACAATTAGCACATTAAAATGCAAGTCAACAAGAGAAAACATGGATTTTATCAAAAATTTCTTTTCATGCCCTTTGGAAAATTCACCATGTCTCTAAGATGATGTCAATTAATTCATACCAATCATATAAAGATCATGCAATTCATACTTTATGCAAGACTATTTTCATGAACAAGCATACTAAGAATTCATATTTTCAAATTCGTGTAAGAATAGAAGAACAATGTAGACAATTTCTACAATCTCACCACTCAAACACCATCCCCCACTTAGGGTAAACCAACTTAAGAGCAACTTAACCCAACATATAGAGGATTTCAAATACAAAACCTTCACATTCCTCACTTAAAGTGATTACTACTTTAGAGAGAATTTTCATTAATTCAATTTAACAACACTAAGGCATTCTAAACCTTATCATCTTAGGCAAATCATCCTCAACCATCAACTTTGATCATACTATTTGATTCACATAAGGTCTTCCTACAATGCAATAGACACTAAGGTCATACATCATTAGCGGAAAAACAACAAGGAAGTTCATACATAACAAGAAGTTTAGAAATAACTCTACAACTCATCATGTCATAAGATTCTCATCCTCAAATCTAAAAAGCAAAAATTCTTTTCCACATTCCTTATCATGTTCATATTCATAAATTCTACACGTTTTTTTTTCAATAACGTCCAATCAAATGACAATTTAGTAGGTTCTCCAAATATATTACAATACGTTGCCTAGTCTTTACAGTGAGCATGCTTCCAAATATCCAAAAATGCAACATTTAGACATCTAATGGAACAAGCATGGAATTATAAGATACAAAGCTCTACTAACTCATTCTTCATAAGCATGCATACTATATTTACAACTCAAGTCTCCATAAAAGACTCCAATTTATGCTAGCAACTCATCAAGTATCATTTATATGCAAAGGAAAACAATGCACATTTTTAATCGCATACACTCATAGGATAGCATACCTCCATAGGTAGTCATTAAACAATCCAAGTTCAAATCCAAATATTTGGATACTATCATACAAAAACATGTAGGAATACACGATTTAAGAGAAATCTCTTTAACCACTATAACTTCTAGCATGCTTCAACTATATCATGACATACATCATCGACATAACATGCTATTTCACATAGATTTCATATATTGCCATAATTGGCATCACATTATCCAATAAGAGATATTTCATATAAAGCAAGGTAAGATGACCAATCATAATCCTCATAGAGTTAACATGTGCAATGATCACGTAAAGCTCCATAACTTCACTAAACCAAGTAACCCAACAAGAACTACAATTAGCATCATACTCCACTCATCTATAACCTTCATGCATGGATAACTCCATATCTTTAGCACACTAGGCTATTTACATGTTTATAAGCATAGAGATCATCTCATAAGGACATTCATATTTATCATCATACACATACATAGTATTAACCTCCTAAGGTCTCCATCAAGGAAAACTAGTGCAAGACATAGGTAGAGTCCCATACCCCTACCTAAGTCTAGTTAACCCTTCAAGTCGCCCTAGTTAGTATATACATCATCAAATAAGGACAAGTGTCACCTTCACACATATTCATTCAAACCATAAAACAAAGATAAGTATTTTAAACTCACCTTTTCTCCCTCAAGCATAGAGAATTCTCATCCAAGCAATCATATCTAAAAGACCACCGGACAAGAAAACATAAGATAGAGATCTTATAGGATTAAGTTCTATGGCACGATATGAGATTGATGAAGAAGGGAAACTCTATCGTCCTATAGCCTCTCGTACCATTTGATGTGTCGCGACTCACCACCAATGATACAAGACTCTACTAGACGTGGCAATATGAGACTTCTTAGAACCTAAAACCGCTATATAAACCTCTTGCTCTGATACCAAGTTTGTCACAACCCAAAAGCATACCCTAGAAGATAGGGTACAATCTTGGATTGTAACCGGCGTCGTCGACCTCTCGGAGGTCTAAGACAAGCCTCTCATATCATTCATTGCATTGGCATAGTAAATTTAGCGGAAAATTTAAAACTTTTCATAGCACATCATATGCTAGAACATCACATCATATATATATAAAACATAAGTCATAATACATATTTAAACTCTAAGTCTCTTTGCCATCTTAGACTCAATAACTTTAGAATACATTAAGGACACGGCCCATACGATACCTTACATAACTAAATAGACTTTACATTAAGGACATTATTAGGACATCCTTGAACTTAAGGATTCCTTTCCTTGAGCTTGAGAAAACACCTATCAAGCTCCTCAATCAAAGATCTCCTTTAAGCCTTCCATAACCTACACTTTGTGTAAAAAGTAAAGAATAATGGGATTAGCACAAGAATGTACTAAGTATGGCAACCATGCAAAACATGCATTTAAAAGGGACATTTCCTTGAAATCATACTTCATGCCATTTTGAGTAAATCATCATAAAACCTTTGTTAACATCATTTATATCATCCACATACGTCATAGAAACACAATCAAAGGCAAATCATCATATGAAAGCACATATAAAATATAAGTGCACATAAAGGTCACTTTATAGTGAACTCACCCTTCTTAGCATTTAACTCTTTCTTTCAATTCATTAATCTCCTAAGTAATCCTTTAGGGATACTTGGTGCAATGCATCGCCTTAGGAACATAAGAGAATACCATATATAGTATCTACACAAGACAACACATGCCATCATAGAAGTATAGTACAACATAAACATAGTCAAACCAAGACTACAACATCATACATAAAGGACACATACATAATCATATGCATTAGAGAACCTTCCTAAGACTTCCTAAGGAGTCACTGGTGCAATGTCTAGATGGGTTCATTACTTCCATCTATCCTAAGTAACTTACCTTAAGTCCTCCTAGTTAGGATCCTATTCAATTACTTCCATTGTCCATTTTACCTTTAGGGAAACCATAGCCTTAACCGACACTAAGACCATGGGTGCTAATCATGGAATTTGGTGTTGTAGAGCCTTACACCAAAGGAAGGTGTTACTACCTAGCCAAGGTAGAACATTAACACATATGCTAGCATATCAAGTGAATTCACTTTGCTAGATCTTATGTGGCAAGCATAGTTTATGGAACTAAGAGATAGGTATTCCCTCTATATACCATTTGGTAATGGGGCCTCACCTCATGAGATAACATGAGTGAATATTCCTCAAGGAAAGTCAACACTTCATGTAAGTACATAGGTGAGTATTCCTCTAAGGGAAGTCGACACCATACGTAGGTCCATAGGTGATTATTCCTCTAAGGGAAGTCAACACTCTATAAGGGACAAATGGTGAAATATTCCTCTAAGGGAAGTCGACACCATACGTAGGTCCATAGGTGATTATTCCTCTAAGGGAAGTCAACACTCTATAAGGGACAAATGGTGAAATATTCCTCTAAGGGAAGTCGACACCATACGTAGGTCCATAGGTGATTATTCCTCTAAGGGAAGTCAACACTCTATAAGGGACAAATGGTGAAATATTCCTCTAAGGGAAGTCAACACCTCTCAATGTCAAGTTCACTCGGTGCTAAGCTAAGTTCCCTTTATTGAAAAGCCTTTATTACCTTTGTTTATAAAACATAGAGTTAGGATATTCATCATTCATATGCTTATAGCATATTCAAGCACCTATCTAGTTTTGGAGTATTCTTGGGCCCTCCTAGTTAGACCTCTTCTCCCTAACTAGATCATCCATGTGTGTGAGTGTATATATAGATGTGAGCAAACCTTTCACATAACACATCAAGTCACACATGTTCATATATCAATGCATAAGTCTATACGCATAACTATATGAGCAATCCTTTCATATAAACCTACTAAGACACTATACACATTCATACTTCATCATATCATATTCATAACATGTTCATATAATCATCCTTCATATGCATAAGAACCAAACCTAGGAACTATCCTATCAAGATATACATGTGCAATGCATAGACAAAGTCCCATACCCTTGTCCATACTAGTACACCTATCAAGTCATCCTAGTAAGGGAATACAAATCATACATTCATACATCATCTTAGTATGCATAGTAGTAGCCACTAGTGAATATGAGAACTACCTTTCATTTAGACACAATGACTTATACTACTTGTAATATGCATGTAAGTGAGAGTGTGTGTACATTTACCAACATGATCACGTAATGGCCATCAATAACATCTTAAGTCAGCCACACTAATAGACCACATTATACTTCAAGCACATAGCACACAACACATAATAGCATAGGAGACAAGACTATATATACATAAAAATCAAGACTCCTAACTTTAGCTATTTACACTTACATATAAGGGATACATGGGTAGAGGCTATTAACCACTTTAGCACATCAATAGCAGCACCAATACAACACCCTAACATGATTATACACATGCCCATACAATAGCCACATAACCTAATTCACAACTAGAATAGGAAAGTAGGCATAAGCTTCTCATAGTATCATTTTAAGCATATGTTCATAAGTTCATCAATTTGCCTTCATGGCCATGGTAAACACATTTACAATAACAGTAAAGTAAACACCGCCACCATAAGTGGACCATACCACATAATGCCATACAAGGCTTCATCAACTTTACTACAAAGAATAGAGAAGTAGAAGAGTAAAGGAATTAAGCATTCTTACCCAATTCTCACCCTTTGATCATCATTGACCAATACACCTTATTCATCAATAAAACACTTAAATGGCAGTAGCTATATGTACTTTAAACATATAAGAAATCATGTACGAGTCGCTACAAGATTATACCATAACGTCATACATCATATCAACATACTAGGAAAGTAGGATAACATAGATCATTAGCTATCTTCCCTAACATTGATTTTAGACCATAGTTCATACATGTATAAGTCTAAGGCAGTAGCTCATTAGGTAAGAAATCAAGCCTAAGTCATGCATCATCTAATCACAATTCAAGATCCATCACATACTTAGCCTCTTGACTTCATAGCCTAAAAGAATTTATACCAATTCATGCAAGATCTTCTTAATTAGATCATTAAGGATTTATACCTATAAAATTCATCCATTACATCACCCTAAAACAGTAGCTAAAGCCGTTCATACATAATCAAAAGTCTACTCAACCGATCTCACAATCGACTTCAAGACAACATGTAGAAACATAGGCTATTCATGCTCAAAACTTCATATATTTATCATCATGAACTACTCATCATCAATTCACCATTATTTAATGTAAATAACAATAACCACAAGCCATTCAACATATGAGAATCACCATTAAAAATCAAGAACAAGCCATAATTACAAAACCCTTTCAAGAGCTAAACCATTTTTGGAAGGAACATGGGTTCATCATGCAATTGAAGTAAAATCACATTCAAATCATCATATTAGTACTAATTCATCATTATTTAATCTTTAGAAACGTTTTGAGAAAGAACCCATGGCTAGATTGGAAGATTGGAAACTTGTTCATAAGATTTCTTTGAAAAACATTGAGAAGAACTCTCCAAGTGAAAGGTTACTTAGAGATGAAGGATCACCATACCTTAATCTTCATGAAGACCCATAAAACTTGATGAATAACCCATGAGAATCCCATCTACAATCTGTTCTTGAGCTTCAAAAACCATGGGTGTTTCTAGAGAGAATATTTTTGGAGAGGAAGGGTTCAATTTGAGTGAGGGGATTTAAGAATGGGTAAATCACGTTTTGGATGGCTTATATATACCTAAAATCACTTAATTAAACCTATTATAGTCAGGTTAGGACGTGGGGTGAATTTACCATTCACCCCTTTAAGAGGCAGCACGCAGGCAGTTAACTAGCAGGCCACCCGCGACGAGGCCCATGACGGGGCGTCATGGCCATGACGGGCCATGGCAGCCTCCGTCGCAGGGGACTTGGCAAATTTCTTGGCCTACAACCTGCCAAGGTAAGTCTCCTTCGACGGGACCTGCTTGACGGTCCGTTGGGGGCCCAACGGTCCGTCATTGGGTACGTCAAGAGACACTGCCCAGGCAGTGTTTAGGCAGCCTTGAGGTCCTTCTTTTGGGGCCTCTTGTGGGGCCCTTTAGAAGTCGTACCCGGACGTTTACAATGCGATTACAAACCTTAACATGTTATAGACCTACCACATAAGTTTCATCCAAAACAAACACCTACAAGACGTCCAAATAGCCTTGACCCCAACATGTCATACGATGAACGTCTTAGGGTCTATCTTTCGAACATTTTGGACGTTCTTGGGCGTTTGACCTCCAAACTTTACGAAACTTCATACAATAACATTAAACATCATTTAACACCATTTCAAGACTTATTTGACTCAGTTCACACAACTTAGGTATGCATACACTCATGAGGCACATAAGCGACTATTCGTCGAACGCCTTGGACGTCCCTTGACGTTCGACTTCCAAATCACTTCAAACTTTGCACACTGACTCTATATGACATAATAAGGGATTTTAGGACCTTATAACGATAATACGAACATGTTAGGCTCTAGACACCTTATCTCATTTTCGAGGTCTTACAGGTTTAGGATATTTTTTAGGTTTTAGGGTTATGGTTTAGGATTTAAGGTTCAAAATCTATGGTTTAGTGTTTCATTTTTGGGTTTTCGTATTTTGGACTTAGGGTTTTTTCTCGACTATTTTCTTGGACTTTGAGTTTAGGATTTAGGGTTTAGGGTTTAGGGTTAGGATAGGGGTTAGGGTGTAGTTTTTTTTAGGTTTTATGGTTCAGGGCTTAGATTTTCAGATTAAGATCTGTGGTTTAGTATTTAATGTTTTGGTTTTGGTATTTGGGCTTAGGATTTTAGATTTATGGTTTAGAGTTAGGGTTAGGGTTAAGTATAGGGTTAGGGTTAGGGTTAGCTTTTTTTTTTTTTTTTTTAGGTTTTTAGGTTTAGGGTTTAGGATTTGAGGTTTAATATAAATGGTTTAGTGTCTAATGTTTGGGTTTTGGTATTTTGGGCTTGGGGTTTAGGGTTTATGGTAGGGTTAGGGTTAGGGTTACTGTTAGGGTTAAGGTTGTTTTTTAGGTTTTAAGGCTTGGTGTTAAGGATTTGAGTTGTAATATCTATGGTTTTAGTGTTTAATGTTAGGGTTTTGGTATTTTGGGTTTAGGGTTAGGGTCAAGGAGAGGGATATGGTTAGGTTTAGGGTTCATATTAAGTATTGGGTTAGGGTTAGGGTTTAGTTTTTTTTTTAGGTTTTAGGTTTTGGGGTTTAAAATTATTGTTTTAAAATCTATGGTTTAGTGTTTAATTTTTGTTTTTTCGTATTTTGTTCTCTTTTATTTATTTATTGGAACGACCCTTGTGGTGGCTTAGGGGCTGAGCAACACCCCCAGGCCTTATCATTTTACAAATTAAATTTGTACACGAAGGGGGACTTGACCTTACCTTCATACCTATGATGGGTCAAATGATGCAACCTACCAAGGTTAGTTCATTTACCCTTACAATATGTATATATTCTAAAACAAACTATAGAATACAATAAACAAGGGAGACTCTCCCCTTACAATTGGATATGTAAAAACTTAACTATATTCTAAACTATATTTACATATAGAAATACAATACAGAAATGTTAGAACATACATTTTCATTTGAAAGTTAAATATTCTGCCAGTAAGTTCTTCAAGGAGTCTCTTTAATCCTTTTAAGCTTCTTTCTTCTAAAATTCTGCATACCAAGCTTTTCCAAAATGTAGTTTCCTTTGATTGACCCCACTAGTTGTTCTTGAGTGTAAAATTATTGTATAATGTCATGTCTATGACTCCATTTTGAAAGTAAATCTGTTGTTACGTTGGCCTCTCGATATATATGACTGCATTTGAAAAAATCCAGTTTGTCTGCAATCTGTTGGATTATATGGAATTCATGCCTGCTTCTCCAAGGAATGGTAATTGTATTTTGATCCATTTGCTTAGTAATTCCGAATGCACTTCAAGAATAACATGTTCATATCCATGTTGTTCAAACCAATAAATTCCATGCAATGCTGCCTTAATCTTGGCAGTGTTATTAGTACCAAAACCTAAAGGAATGGAAAATGCATAGACTAGTTTACCTTGATAGTCCCTTAGAATACCTCCCCCTCCAATTCTACCTGGATTGTGCATAGCACTACCATCCGTATTCAGTTTGTATGTATCAATTGGAGGTTTTTTCCATTGTACCATTGTGACCTTATGTTGTTATTTGCACTGATTAATGAAACTGATCAGTCCTTCCCAATCATTAGGCCATTGGATACTAGGAAAGGATATTATTAATGTCAGTTTGATGTCTCTTAGTATTGCATAATGTACTCTGTGTATACTTGATTTTTTACCTCCATACATCACTGCACACCTGTTTTTCCACAATTGCCAACAGATAATATTAGGTAATACTTTGAATAGAATTTTTTGTACCTCATTCTGATGTTGAAGGCTTGACCAGTGCATTAAAAAATTCCTCAGATCATTATTGCTATGTTGTGTGCCCACCAGTGCTGAATGTTTATGCCAAACATATTTAGCAAATCGTCCATTCACTAAAATGTGGTTGATTTCATGCATCCCTGGTCTATGACAACAATAACAATCTGCAACATCATTTCCAAAAGCAGTAATTTTTTCATTAGTAGGTAATTTCCCCCTCAAAGATCTCCAAAGAAAGAAGGAGATTTTGAAGGGTAAATTTTTATGCAAAATCATTTTATTAATAGGATCTTTAAGTATGATGGGAACTAATAAGGGAGGGCCATGTAACCTAATCTCCCTTTCTTTCCAATGTCCAGATTTTAAAAAATAAGAGACTTTGATGTTATTCAAACTTGAGGTATTGCTGCAATACTTAGCTAAAGGCCCATCCCCAAGCCAATAATCCCACCAAAAGCTACAGGTCCCTCAATGTATATTCCAAGTAATATGAGATTCTGCAGCCTCCCTATTTCTAGTAAGATACCTCCAAACCAGTGAGTGACCATTATCAAATTTTTTTGCTACTATGTTAGCTCTTTGACACTATTTAGACTTCAAAAATGACCCCCACAGATAATGTTTTGTTATTAAATCCCACCATTGTTTATATTGGAAAGACATACAAATATAATTCCAATATCTTACCCCAATACCCCCTTCATCAGTATGATATCCTAATGTTTCCCGTGATGCCCAATGATACTTTTTCTTTTCCTTTTCAGTCCCCCCAAAAAAGTCAGCAATTACATTTTTAATGTATTTCAGAGTTGTCATAGGAGGGGATATTACAGCCATAGTATGAATAGATATAGATTGTAAAACATGTTTAACTAAAGTTATTTTACCTCCAAAACTCAGAGTTTTGATTGCCAACCAGTGATTCTCTTAATTACTTTATCCACAAGTTCTGAATACTAAATAATCCTTTGTCTCCCTATGTATAAAGGACAACCTAAATACTTAATAGGACTATCTTTCCTACTAAAACCAGTCTCGTCTTTAATAATAGCAACAATATCATCATCAGTATGTTTAGTTACCATAAAAAAATCTTTTATCTTTATTAAGCAATTGATCAGAAAATTTTTCATAAGCAGAGATGGTCTTCATTCTAAGTTGTAAAGAGATTCTCATAGTAGAAGTAAAAATGATTATATCATCCGCAAAACTTAAATGATTAATTTGAGGCCCCTTACCCTCCATATGAAACCTCTTATATAATACATTTTGGTTTAAAAGATTAAGTTGTCTAGATAAAACTTTAGCACCTAAAATGAATAAATCCGGAGATAAATGATCACCTTGCTTAAGTCCTCTAGTGGAATGGAAGAAACCATGTCTTTTACCATTGATTACTACAGAGTACCAATTATTACTCATGATTCTCCATAATCTATCAATGAGTATCTCCCCAAAACCCATCCTTCTCAAAACCAATTAAGTATAAGACCAAGACACTCTATCATAAGCTTTGACCATATCTAACTTAATAACTACATTAGCTCCTTCATTAGGTTGTTTAATACCGTGAATGATCTCTTGAGCCAACATTATATTCTCAGAAATACTCCTACCCCTTACAAAACCAGATTGATTAAGAGAAATAAGATTAGGTAAAATAGGATCTAATCTAGTACTCATGATTTTAGAAATGATTTTGTTAGAGAAATTACTAAGACTAATTGGTCTATAGTCTTTAAGCTTATTAGGGTGTTCTATTTTGGGAATCAAAATCAAGCAAGAGTGAGTCATGTGTTTAGGCATGTCTTGACCACTAAAAAAAGATTGAACAGCAGATCCCTATATTGGCAGTATAGGTTCGAAGACCAGGAGATATAAGGAGAGTTATGTGAACTTCCGCCCTTCCCGAAAGAAGGCATCACCGCTCATAGCTAGTCTATCAGTGCTCAGTATAAAGTTCTATTACATTCAACTCATACGTCATGGAAGCTGGGTTCTAGTATGAGGACATCATAGCTCAATAGATGATTTCTCATATCATCATTAGTATTAAGTATGTTAATCTCAATACTTTCATTAGAGTGTTCATAGAGACTGGTCTCTTCATTAACTTTACACTCTCATAGGTGAGTACGTTTTGGTAACCATTACTTAGGCTCATTTGAGATTGTTCTCATCTTTTACATTAGCCTTATATCATGTTGTCACCACATTCATTAAAATTAGCACAATTGCTCTTCATAATTACTCACCCCATTTTACGTGAATGTTCATTTCATCATATGCCAATGCACTTGGCCATTTGTTTGTTTCACACTCTTACTTAACCCTTCTAGGGTTTCATCATTTAATTACATAATAATCATTTCATCGTATGCCAATGCACTTGGTCATTTGTGTGTTTCACACTCTTACTTAACCCTTCTAGGGTTTCATCATTTCATTACATAATAATCATTTCATCGTATGCCAATGCACTTGGCCATTTAGTGTGTTTTACACTCGTACTTAACCCTTCTAGGGTTACTTCATTTCATTACATACATCTTAGGTTCACTTATTTTTAAACGTATGCTAGACTTATGGGTCTATACATACAAGCCATGAGGCTTCATGCATAGTTCGTTAAGTGACTCATATCTTCCTAAGATTATGTAGTACAAGACTTATGTATCTTGTATTTATGCCAAGATCTCGATTTTGATCTAAGTAGGTGGCATTATTCTTGAATATTTAATTCACGTATGACATATGTATCAATACGGAAATTTGGTCAAAGGAAACCCAAGTTCGAATCCCTTTGGACAATACTTACATTTTTCCTTGATTTTATTTTTAGTCCACATGACATTGGAAACCCAAGATCGAGCCCCAACACCTTCATTTTATTTTTCCCTTAGTTTTTCTCTTCATTTTTCACTCAATGGGATTGAGAGCATGTGGGATCGAACCCCCACAACCTCATTTTCTTTAAATTTCTTTTTCTTTAAACTCTCTCCTTTTGGCCGAGGGTTGTAAGTTCGAGCCCCCACAACCCTTTTTTATTTTCCTACTTATTTTTCCTGTTCATTTCGCATTAACCAGGAGGTTGTGGGATCAAACCCCCACAACCTCTCTTTATTTTCTTTATTTCGCTTGGGACTGAGAGGTTGTGGGTTCGAACGCCACAGCCTCCTTATTTTATTTTCATTTAAAAGTTAACTAATTAAGTGTTGGCAGTGAGGTTGTGGGATCGAGCCAGAACAACCTCACTTTATTTTCTTTTTAATTTCTCTCTTTGTCTCCTCCTTCAGCCAAGAGGTGGTGGGTTCGAATCCCACTCCTCCCATTATTTTTATTAATTTTAAATTTCCCTTTCACTCTCTTGTTTGGCCGAGAGGTTGTGGGTTCGAATCCCACACCTCTTTTTTTTTTCCAGCTTTCATGTAGTGAGGTCTTGGGTTCAATCCCCACTGACCTCACATGTTTTAAATTTATTTTTAAACTTCTCAAACTTCAAGTATTCTTGCCGAAAACTCCATCACCAAGTGCTGGAAATTTTATTAAATTTTCTAGCCTTTATTTAACAACATTCATACGTTCGTTTTGTGGTATTTTCACAATTCGTTTAACGCATTTTTAGGTGTAGATTCATTGTTGTTTTAGCTTAGATTTTTTCACTTAAGATCAGCCACCTTACACTTCATTTAAACATCAAAATTTACACACCTTATGCACAAGAATTCCAATCATAAAACAAGACATTTTAAGACTTCAAAATGGAGAACAACAACAAACATTTTACACATTGCACCACATCATTTTCGGTTGACATCATTGAACATGCTTGCTATTTCCAAACACAAAATCACAAAGAACATCATATTTCACACTTAGCTACCAGCAACCATACATACAACATGCTTTCTAACCTAATTTAGATTGAAATCGGAAGGAGACTAGGGACAAGGAATTCAACAATAAAGGGGACAACCCTAGTTTCATACGTTGAATTTTGTAGAAAGAAATTTCTCTTGGAGAAAGGATTTCAAGAGAGAAAACCCATACCTTATTTTGACGTTCAAACCTTGAACTTACTGCCAAACCTTCTCCAAAATTTTGCCTAAGTCCAAAAGCTTCAACACTAACTCGACGGAAAAACTCCTCTCTTTGCCTAACGTTTTTTTGGTTATGTTTTGAATAAGTTTTTAACGTGAAAGTTCTTCAAGTGTCAAGAACGTTTAGTTGCTGATCAGCTCTTGTGTTTTTGGCAAAGAGAACGTGAAAAGAGTGGAGAAACGTGAGAGAGATGAGCGTGAGAGAGAGTTAAAAGAGGTGAAGTAGTTTAGACTTAGTCAACTAGGAGACTTAGTCAAATAAAACACCTTAATTAATAAATAAATAATAATTAATAATAAAAATCTGATTTTCCTTTTTCTTAAATGAGCCATTAATTATTAATTTATTAAATTAATTCACCAATAAAAAAATCACATTAAATCATTGCTCCCACCTAGGTTCGAACCCGGGTGGAGCAAGATTTTGCCTCAAAGGCCAATTTTCGGCCCTCTCTCCCCAAAATGCCCCTCCACCTTATTAATTAAATAATTAATTACATATTTAGGGTAATTACGATACTACCCTTAGCCTGGAAAAAGACCATTTTACACCTAGATCCTCCAAACCTAAGATTTTCCCTTTTTAAGTCCGGTAAAGACTCATTCGAGTAAATCTTCGTATTCGAGAGCCCTACATGGTTGGACGCAACCTTTCCAAGCTCAACTAACTCCCCAAGTTAGCTGTCTTGGCTGTAGCAAGGTTTCCGAGGTCTGGTTCTATGCGCATCAATCCGTGTGAACCCTAGTCTAGTCGTAGGCATTCTAGACACACTAAACATTACTTAGCATATTCATTTTTGTAGGGTTGTTACATTATCCCCCCCTTAGGAACATTCGTCCCCGAATGACACTACTCTTTACTAACATTAAGTAAGTCATCTATTGAATGTATGCATACATAGGTAATTCAATATTCCCCATTGGTGAATATCTGATTCACATATTAACATGATGATGCACATCCTTGAAACCTACTAGTAGCTTCACATTAATAGACTAAGGAACTCTTTCCTAAACTAGTCTCATCAAATCATACAACATAAGTAAACATATAAGTCATACTAATCAGCCACAAACATAATGAGTCAAACATATTAACCTCATACTAGTGCATAAACACCAAACATAGTCAAATACATGAAAGACTAATTAAGGCTACGCACCCGAGACATCACCAGAGGTTCCTTCCCCTGCACCCCTAGACTTGAGTTCGAAGAATCGTTGCCTCCTTGGAGCCTCTTGACTTTGACCATTAGGCTGAAATCTCTTCTTCCCTTGTTCTTGACTTCTCCTATTCGGACAATCCTTCACCATGTGACCCGGTTTGCCACAACTGTAACAAGCGTTAGTGCCCATCATACACTCTCCTCCATGTAGTTTGCCACACTTTCTGCAAGGTGGCCTCTCTTGAGGTGTGTCTACTCCATTGTTTCTCTTAACTCTGGACTCGGAATACCTGTCATAGCGACCCTTGGATGAACCTGACTCCCCTTGGTGGGAGAGTCCCTTATTAAACCTGGGCTGCTCACGGACGCCAAAATTGTTTTTGTGGCCTCCATGAATGGGACCTTCCTGATCTTGAGGATTAGGCCTCCTAGCATCACGAATGCCCCTCTTCTTGCGGCTGTCCTCTACCTGCTGGACATTCACCATCAACCTAGAGAGGTCCATATTATCATGGAGCATCGCAGACAGACAGTCCTCCTCCAGATCTCCATTGATTCCAGTGAGGAACCTGCTCATCTCATCCCTGCTGTTAGATACAAGGGAAGTAGCATATCTCGATAATTTAACAAACTTAAGTACTCATCTCATCCTTGCTGTTAGATACTAAGGAAAATAGCATACCTGGATAGTTTAACAAACTTTATGGAATACTCCCTGACTGTCATAGATCCCTGCTTAAGGTTGATAAACTCCTTAACCTTTGCCTCCCTCATCTCCCTAGGAAAGAATCTCTCCAGGAAGGCTGTCTTAAACATCTCCCAAGTGACCGAAACTCCGCCCAAAGCTCGGCTATCCTGCCACATCTTGCACCAAGTCTGTGCAACATCCTTGAGCTGATAGAAGCCAGCTCAGCCTTCTCAATATCTGTGGCCCCCACAGCCACCAAAATCTTATGCACCTCATCCACAAACTCCTAGGGGTCCTCTGAAGTCTTAAACCCTGTGAAAATAGGAGGACTCATCATCGTGAAGTCTCTCAATCTGTCATCCATGCTATGAAGCGGTGGGTTCTCACTCTGAACATCCTGCCGATTGACCTGGGCAGTCATAGCCTGGGCTTGCATAGTGATGGCCTATGCCATCTGGGTCAGGGATGCCCGCACCTCCGCATCAGTCAACCTAGATGGGTTAACCGGCATAGCCACTCCTTCTGCTGGAGCCTGGGGTGGAACCTGATTATCCCCAGCAGCTGCACCTCCTCTCCTCTGACCAATGGTTCTCCTAGTATTCATTTTCTAAAAACAACAAAGATTGATGTTAGACACGCTCATAACACCAAGAAATTAGACATTAGGACAAGCACGATAAGATCAGAAGAAGGGAAATTTTTCCTACGCATCATGCAGTCTCTAATTTAGGATAGTGGTGCACTTCACTACCATGACTTAGAAACTACTCAATGTGGTTTATGTGATATTATTATTCTCGGAATTTAACCTAGTTCTCTGATACCAACTTTGTCACGACCGAAATCTACACCCCAGACGAGACCGGCGTCGTTGACCTCTCAGAGGTCGCAGACAAGCCTACATACGTCATTCTTACTTCATCTAGGTTAATTTTAGCGGAAAATTTGAACTTTTTATTTTCTGATTTTATGCTAAACATTTTAAACTTAACATCATGGGCGTTCATAAATCAACCATCTAATAAAGAGATACTCAAATGAAAGAAATAGTTCATAATTGCATTAAACGTATTTTTGCCAAAATGGCACCAATACAAAGTATGAAATGAAAGTGGAAAGAAACACTAGTGGAACGTGCTCCACTAGCTAAAGCCTACGTCTAAGCTAGATAATAACGGTAGAAATCCTCAAAAGCATGAGGGCCTACCATGTCCGGATAGCTGCAACGTCAACTTGTAAGCTCTAGCGTCCACGTGTGCGTGCACCTAAAAATATAGAGTTGTATGGGATTAGTACACACTTGTACTAAGTATGGGTATATGCAAGCACACACCTAAGGACATGCATGAGTAAGAATAGCTCTTTCCTAACAACATGATTATGAAAAGTCAAGTCAGTGGACTTGCCAAATTGGGATTAGGAAAGTTAGTGAACTTTCCAAATTTGGATTAGGAAAGTCAGTGAGCTTTCCAAATTTGGATTAGGAAAGTCAGTGAGCTTTTCAAAATTTGGATTAGGAAAGTCATGCCATGAGATTAACATGCATCATCATACTTATCATATTGCACATATCACATAACATCTTACACATAGCACATATCATATTTCATATAGCACATAACGTCTTTTATAACATTCATTCATATTCCATGAGACTTTGGAATCATGGACTTGACATTAAGACTTTCCAAAATGAGGGCTCAACATATGGGACCTCAACTAGGGAGTCTTCATTAGCAAACACAGAGTCTGCTTCATTCATTCATATTTACTTCATTTCATTTCGTTCATAGGCTAGTGTGAAAACTAGCTATACCTAGGATGTAGTTTAAGACTTTCATCGGGTTTGCTGTACAATGATCAAGAATAACGTAGTGTCATTACTTGAGTCTAGCTCACCTCTTGATTATCCTATCCTAACACCTTTGGTATCATTCATTTCATTATGTGCATCATTTGAGGCTGGCTCATTCATTCATTGTGAATTTTAACTTTAACCGATATAGATCATGTGAGCATCATGAAATCCAGTGTCTCCCCCACACCGAAAAGAGCTGGAATCACCGGCCAAGTGACCCAAAACATGCTAGCGTACATGGGAATTCATCCCCGCCAGATCCCTATATTGGCAATATAGGTTCGAAGACCAGGATATATAAGGAGAACCATACCCAGCAAGCCGGACAGTCTCGTCTCATGAGAGTTACATGAACCTCCGCCCTTCTCGAAAGAAGGCATCACCGCTCATAGCTAGTCTATCGGTGCTCAGTATAAAGTTCCATTACATTCAACTCATACGTCATGGAAGTTGGCTTCTAGTATGAGGACATCATAGCTCAATAGATGATTTGTCATCTCATCAATAGTATTAAGTGTGTTAATCTCAATACTTTCATTAGAGTGTTCATAGAGACTGGTTCTTCATTAACTTTACACTCTCATAGGTGAGTACGTTTTGGTAACCATTACGTAGGCTCATTTGAGATTGTTCTCATATTTTACATTAGCCTCATATCATGTTGTCACCACATTCATGAACATTAGCACAATTGCTCTTCATAATTACTCACCCCATTTTACGTGAATGTTCATTTCATCATATGCCAATGAACTTGGCCATTTTTGTGTTTCACACTCTTACTTAACCCTTCTAGGGCTTCATCATTTCATTACATAATAATCATTTCATCGTATGCCAATGTACTTGGTCATTTGTGTGTTTCACACTCTTACTTAACCCTTCTAGGGTTTCATCATTTCATTACATAATAATCATTTCATCGTATGCCAATGCACTTGGCCATTTAGTGTGTTTTACACTCGTACTTGACCCTTCTAGGGTTACTTCATTTCATTACATACATCTTAGGTTCACTTATTTTTAAACGTATGCTAGACTTATGGGTCTATACATACAAGCCATGAGGCTTCATTCATAGTTCGTTAAGTGACTCATATTTTCCTAAGATTATGTAGTACAAGACTTATGTATCTTGTATGTATGCCAAGATCTCGATTTCGATCTAAGTAGGTGGCATTATTCTTGAATATTTAATTCACGTATGACTTATGTATCAATACGGAAATTTGGGCAAGGGAACCCAAGTTCGAATCCCTTTGGCAATACTTACATTTTTCCTTGATTTTATTTTTAGTCCACATGACATTATGAACCCAAGATCGAGCCCCAACACCTTCATTTTATTTTTCCCTTAGTTTTTCTCTTCATTTTTCTCTTTATGGGATTGAGAGGATGTGGGATTGAACCCCCACAACCTCATTTTCTTTAAATTTCTTTTTCTTTAAAGTCGCTCCTTTTGGCCGAGGGGTTGTGGGTTCGAACTCCCACAACCCTTTTTTATTTTCCTAGTTATTTTTCCTGTTCATTTCGCATTAACCAGGAGGTTGTGGGATCAAACCCCCACAACCTCTCTTTATTTTTCTTTATTTCTCTTGGGACTGAGAGGTTGCGGGTTCGAACCCTCACAGCCTCCTTATTTTATTTTCATTTAAAAGTTAACTAATTAAGCGTTGGCAGTGAGGTTGTGGGATTGAGCCCCCACAGCCTCACTTTATTTTCTTTTTAATTTCTCTCTTTGTCTCCTCCTTCAGCCAAGAGGTGGTGGGTTCGAATTCCACTCCTCCCATTATTTTTATTAATTTAAAATTTCCCGTTCACTCTCTTGTTTGACCGAGAGGTTGTGGGTTCGAATCCCACACCTCTCATTTTTTTTCCAGCTTTCTTGTAGTGAGGTCTTGGTTCAATCCCCACTGACCTCACATGTTTTAAATTTATTTTTAAACTTCTCAAACTTCAAGTATTCTGGCCGAAAACTCCATCACCAAGTGCTGGAAATTTTATTAAATTTTCTAGCCTTTATTTAACAATATTCATACGTTCGTTTTGTGGTATTTTCACAGTTTGTTTAACGCTTTTTTAGGTGTAGATTCATTGTTGTTTTAGCTTAGATTTTTCCACTTAAGATCAGCCACCATACACTTCATTTAAACATCACAATTTACACACCTTATGCACAATAATTCCAATCATCAAACAAGCCATTTTAAGACTTCAAAACGGAGAACAACAATAAACATTTTACAGATTGCACCACATCATTTTCGGTTGACATCATTGAACATGCTTGCTATTTCCAAACACAAAATCACAAAGAACATCATATTTCACACTTAGCTACCAGCAACCATACCAACAACATGATTTCTAACCTAATTTAGATTGAAATCGGAAGGAAACTAGGGACAAGGAATTCAACAATAAAGGGGACAACCCTAGTTTCATACGTTGAATTTTGTAGAAAGAAATTTCTCTTGGAGAAAGGATTTCAATAGAGAAAACCCATACCTTATTTTGACGTTTTAACCTTGAACTTGCTGCCCAAATCTTCTCCAAAATTTCGTCTAAGTCTAAAAGCTTCAACACTAACTCAACGGAAAAACTCCTCTCTTTGCCTAACGTTTTTTTTGGTTATGTTTTTAATAAGTTTTTAACGTGAAAGTTCTTCAAGTGTCAAGAACGTTTAGTTACTGATCATCTCTTGTGTTTTTGGCAAAGAGAACGTGAAAAGAGTGGAGAAACGTGAGAGAGATGTGCGTGAGAGAGAGTTAAAAGAGGTGAAGTAGTTTAGACTTAGTCAACTAAGAGACTTAGTCAAATAAAACACCTTAATTAATAAATAAATAATAATTAATAATAAAAATCTGATTTTCCTTTTTCTTAAATCAGCCATTAATTATTAATTTATTAAATTAATTCACCAATAAAAAAATCACATTAAATCATTGCTCCCACCTAGGTTCGAACCAGGGTGGAGCAAGATTTTGCCTCAAAGGCCAATTTTCGGCCCTCTCTCCCCAAAATTCCCCTCCACCTTATTAATTAAATAATTAATTACATATTTAGGGTTATTACAATACTACCCTTAGCCTGGAAAAAGACCATTTTACCTCTAGACCCTCCAAACCTAAGATTTTCCCTTTTTAAGTCCGGTAAGGACTCATTCGAGTAAATCTTCGTATTCGAGAGCCCTACATGGTTGGACCCAACCTTTCCAAGCTCAACTAACTCCCGAAGTTAGTTGGCTTGGCTGTAGCAAGGGTTCTGAGGTCTGGTTCTACGCGCATCAATCCGTGTGAACCCTGGTCTAATCGTAGGAATTCTAGACACACTAAACATTACTTAGCATATTCATTTTTTTAGGGTTGTTATAGTAGTTTGGGGAATTTTCTCTAACCATTCAACTTTTACAATGGCTCTGTCGAGTCTTTTCCAAATTCTTTGATGAATGCCCCTTTTGTTGGACCATGTAAATTTTTTCCCACTAAAGCCCAAGTCTAGTAGACCACAGGCCTCAATAATAGAAATGAAGTCCAAAATTTTCCTCATGTTATAAGGCACACCTCCCAGTTTTTCCTCAGTGGAAGTAATCACATTGAAATCCCGTACTGAGCACCATGGTTTACTCTTAAGAGTGGACTGGTGAAGCATCATATCCTACAATGGCCTTCTAAGTTGTTCTTTACATTTAGCATACACAAAAGTGGTGATGAAGTGATTTTGAATCTCATTGTGACCAAGGTTACAAGTAGTTTGTTGTTCATTCTCTTCCAAGATTTCACAATCTATGTCTAAGTTCCAAAAAAGCCAAATTTTGCCATTACAATTACTAAAGAATTGTCCCTGGCTAATTGGTTGTTGAAGCTTTGGATATGAGCCTTATCTGAGAAGGGTTCTAAGATACCAATAATAGAGAGATGATGCATTTTCCTAAGAATTTTCAATCTTTCCACAACTACTTGAGTTTTGATTCCCCTCACATTCCATATGATTGTATTAATCATTGAGATGATCTGGATGTAAAGAGCTGGGTGTTTGGTCTGCCTGAAGTGACATTGTTAATGTCTTGTTTGTTGAACTTGAATTTGTCATACTGTAGACCCCTTGGAGACAGACCTTGACTGTCAGCCACCTATTTGATGTCTTCTTGAAGGTTCTGATCATTATTGGGACTAAAAGCTTTGATTAGAAGCTCACTAGTCTCATCATTATCAGCAGTGTCTTGTAAGGATTGATTGTCTACATCTATATCATCTTCAGAATTGTCTGTGGCATATTCATCCATAGTGGGGATAATATTTGTTTGACAAATTTTATCTGATGGAACTGTTGGAGGAGGGCTCCTATATTGATTCTGTAAGGGTTTAATATTCAGTGTTTGATCATCATTGGCCATTATGAATTTTCAAATCCTTCTTCATTCTTTTCTTGTTCCTCCCTTTGAATACTCTCTTGTTGTTTGCCTTGCCTCCTTTTCTCTGCATCTCCCTTTTGTTTTCTAGGTTTATTTTTGCTCTTTGGAGTTTTTCCTTGGTTGTTTTGGTTGGGTCTGTTACTTTCTTCCTCAAGTTGCCTGTTTCTGTCCCTTTTTTCCTTATTCCTGCTTCTCCTCCTCAAGTTGTTTTTGTGGCTATTGGTTGTGTTGATTTGGGACTTTTTGTTGGTTTTCTATATTGTCTGTGGCTCTACAGTCTGTAATATTGTCAGAGTTCAACCCCTCATGCAAAACATGAGAAAATTCCCCCTTTTGGATACCCCTTCTTGCATGTTAGTGTGTTTCTCCTGACTTCCCCCTTCCATCCCTCCTTCAACTTCATCATTTGCATTAAACACATCAATAGGATATTTATTAGAGTTGGGTTGCATAGCTATGATACATGCATCCTTGCTGTTACGATGTTCCTCATTTTGTATCTTCTACTTGTTTTTGGTGGTGTCATTGACAATTGTTGTGGTGTTCCTGTGTGTTGGCTTCTCTTTCCCTGTCTGTTCTTTTTCCTGCAAATTTAGATTAGCAAAAGAATTTTTCTGTAAGTTATTGGGAATAACTGAGTTTTGATTTGTGGTTTGAAGTTGTTCATCTGCCATCATGTTGTGAGTTTCTATAGGTTTCCAGCTAGTCTTTTGAGCTTTCTCCTTTTGTTGCTTGTTGTTTTTCCTTTTTTGTGTATGTCATTCCACTTCCTGTAGTTGATCTGCCTGCTTGTAAGTATTCCTCTCATTGGTGTTTTGTTGCTGTTTCTCCACTGCCTCTTTTGCCTTTCCTGGATGTTTCTCTTTTCCCTTATGATTTTGGTTTTCCTTATTTTTGTCTTTCTTTTCATTTTCATTTTCCTTTCTCTGTCAGTATTCCTCATCTCTCATCCTAGATTTGCATTCCTCTATGTAGTGCCCCTGATGTCAACAATATTCACAATAGAGAGGAATATTTTCATATTCAACCGGTTTCCATATTCCTATAGTATCATCATCATTATGTAATCCTATCCACACATGTCTAGTCCTAGGCTTGGTCAAAACTGTTTGCATCTTCACTTTAGCCATACCTGCCCTTGATCTTTTGATGGAAGTTGTGTCCAAATATAACACCTTTCCTACTGATTCTAGCAAAGGGGTGACGAATGGTTTGTTTAAAGCAATGCCAAGGAAGTCCTGGCAACAGAATCCAGAGTGGGACTATAGGTGTTTCCTCCTCTGGACTAAAGAATGGTGTCCATGCTTGTATCATCATAAGCTTACCCTCAATAGTCATTTTTTTTTGTGTCCAAACTGTGTTGTAGTCCAGCTCATTTTGAAGGTCAATGAAAACATGTCTGGCATTGTAGTGAGCAATGTTGACCCCCCCCCCCATACACACACACACTCAATTGAGTCTGTTGAATGAAACTTTTTCTGATGAGTTCTACCTTAGGCATAGTCGTACTAAATTTCCCTACCAAAGTGTACTTTCAATCCACAGTCAGTGTAATCATACATTTCAAAAATTACAGCAGGTTGGCCTTGTTTAGTTGTTTGTCTGGGGGTGGTTTTCAATACAATTTAGGATCTTGAGCTGCGTGGATGTGTATTAATCTAGCAACCAAGGTTTGGACAATAGTATAAGGAGTTGGTTCTGGGACATGTTCTTGGTTATTTGTCGGAGGAGCTCTAAAACTGGTAGATTTGTTTGGTTTGGGATTTGTAGCATTTTGACTATTAGTTTGGACATTGGGAGGTCGTTTATCAAAATTGCTAGAAATTTTGGGAAATTCTCTATGATAACAGTGTTGATTACCATTTCCCCCTGGTTTGTTTGCAAAATTTGTATCATTCTTCCATTCTCATTCCCTTAGTTTTGGATATTTTACTCAAGAGCTCTTTAGTTTTGTTCCCTTGGGTCTGTTCAATAGTCACAACTGCACTTTGTCCCATGGCATTATCATGCACATGGACAACATTGTCAATATTGCTAATTTGATTATGAACAGGATTCAAGGGAGTACACATACCTGATTGACGTTCTTCCTCTGCAAAATTTATGTGAAGCCCCTATGAATTTTCTTGTTGGCCTTGCCTTCTAGCTTTAACATGACCATCAGTATGAGTGCCTTTCGTACCTGTTGTCAAATGTCCTGCATTGCTTGGGGAGTTTTCAACCGGTTTGACCCCAAAGGAGAATTGTGATGAACTTTCAATATCCACGATTTCCTTTTCTGCAATTCCTACGTTGGTTTGTTCCGTTGGAACCCAGACCTGCTTCCATATCCATGTCTCTCCTTGTTTCTCTACTATGTTGTTTTTCAAGTCGATCTTGCTCAGGGATTTGTGTTCTTGAGCTAAATGATTGGAAATATTAGTGAGATGGATATATTGTTTAGTAGACAGCGTTTCATTAATCTCCTCGCCATGAGTGTTCCTTCGAACAATTTTTTGACCACCGGAGTTCATGGGACCTGAGACTTGTCTTCCCATATCACTTGAGATTGTTGTAAGATGCAGTTCTTCCATAGGGGAGTAAACCCCAGTAGTTAATTCTTCTCGAATCACTTGAGATTGTTGTAAGATGCACTTCTTCCATAGGGGAGTAAACCCCAGTAGTTAATTCTTCTCGAATCCATTGGGAAGGTGTTTGAATTTAAGATCAACTATCTTGCAATTTACCTGCAATTTTTTCAGAAATTGCCTCTTCCGTTCTCTCGATTAGCAAGGTGGAATTCGTTGATTTTGGAGTATGTTGTAGCCCTTGATGAGTTGAATCCTTCACTACCTTTTTGTAGCTTTGATTCAACCTAATAAACTCTAGGGAAATAATTTTGCGATTCCCTTCTAGTTCACTATTGGAACTCGCACTGTTCATCGCCTCTTTCATCTGCGAATTCCCAGAGTTATGTGAAGAATTAGAGGGTTATTATTGGTTTGTTCTGTTCGTATTCATCAGGCGCCCTCGTTGGGACTGGTCTAGCAGTGTTAGGGAGACCTCCGGCGGCTCACAGACCATTTTTGTTTGACTAAACTAGACGTTAGAAAAAGTCTGTTACACTATCCTTGGGACTGTGCGTTCTAGAGAGATTTTAGAGAGATAAAAAATTTGCAAAATGGGGAAGCGATGGTATTTTGGGCTTGGGGTTTTGGGTTAATGATTTAGGGTTAGGGTTAGGCTACAGTTACTGTTAGGGTTTGGATTAGGGTTTAGGTTTTTTAATGTTTTAGGGTTTGTGTTTTAGGATTTGAGGTTCAAAATCTATGGTTTAGTTTTTAATGTTTGACTTTTCCTATTTTGGACTTAGTTTTTTTTTTTGGACTTACAGTTTATGGTTTAGGGTTAGGGTTAGGGTTATGGTGTATGGTTTTTTAGGTTTTATGGTTCAGGGTTTAGCATTTTAGGAATAAAATCATTGATTTAGTATTTAAAGTTTGGATTTTGGTATTTTGGGCTTAGGGTTTAGGGTTTAGGGTTTATGGTTAGGGTTAGGGTTACGATTAGGGTTAGGACAAGGTTTTGGTCTTTTTTAGTTTTTTGGAATTAGTGAACTTTTCTACCAAGGTATATTTGCAGTACACCGTTAGCGTATGCATATAATCATGCATATCGAAAATCACAGGTGGGCAACCCTGTTTGGTTTTTTGTCTAGGGGTCTTTATCACAATGTTAGGAGTCTGAGCAACATGAATATGCCTTTGCCTGGCAGCCAAAGTTTGAACCACAATGTATGGGGTTGGTTCCTTGACTTGATTTTGAGCATTGGTTTGAGTTTCACTGGGATTAGGCATTTCAATAGCTTTGGCATTGGGCTGGTTTTACTGTCTTTTTTGAGGAGGTACTGCTCATTTGTCAAAGTTGCTGGAAATTCTAGGAAAGGTTTGATGACATTCACTTTGGTTACCATTGGATTTGAAGGTATTCTGTTGAACCTGGTTCTCCTTCTCCTTCCCAATACTTTGATTGTTTCTAGCTTGTTGCTTATAACTGGAATTTTCTCCTTGTGGTTGTTCACTACTCACTACAACCCTTTTTCCCATGGAATTGACATGCTCATGGCCAGCAGTATAGTAATTATTATGAAGTTGAGTAGGAACATAGTTGGTAGGAGTAGACACACCAGTTTGTGGAACTCCATCTTTTGGTCTGGCATTTTGCATTTGGTCGCTATTCAATTGAGGTTCTGCAGTTTATCATGTATATTTTTAGTAGAATCACTAGAGTTTCTAGGTATACCTTCAGTACTCGTATTTTCTTTTTTGCTTTGATGCTACTAGCTTGACTCCAAGGAGAAGTGTGAAGAGTTCTCTATGTCGATCGCCTCCTTGGGATGATTGCTCAGGGATCCTTTATTGATTAGCTGGTATCCTTTTGGATTAGATTCCTGGCCTAATTGAGCTGAGAGATTAGTTAGGTGAATCTCATTTTCCATCGGAGGGTCTCAGTATTTTCGTCTTCCTCGCTTCTCCGTCTTTCATCAGCTCGACCCTCGAAGTTCTTGTCACCAATGAATGGGACATCCATTTGAGTTGAAATTGCAGTGAGATGTTCCCCTTCAGTAGGTGAGTAATCCCAGTATATAATTCACTCTGAGATAGCTGGAAAGATGCTCGAATTTGAGAGCTATTATTATCAGGTGATTTTGTAATCTGTTCCCCATAAATTGCCTTATCATATTTCTCGATTTGTAGGTTAGAATTGCCTTATTTTTTTAGTATGTTGTGCCCCTTGGTATGCGGAATCATTCCCTTTATCCCTAATACTTTGGTTCACTTTGATTTGAACTGGGGAAATAATGTTACGATTTCTTGCCAACTCACTCTGTGAATGTCTACTGTTCATCGCTTCTTTGATTTGCATATTCACAGAGTTGTGGATCAATTAGAGGGTGATTCTTGTTGTGTTGTGTTCATCTTGGTGAAGCTCCCCTCTTGGGGTTGATCCGGTGGTCTAGGAAGCCCCTCCGACAAGCCACGTGGCATTTCTGGTAGGATTAAGTAGCCGTTCAGATTAAAGTGTTGTTCAGCTTTGGCAGCGCGTTTTTAAGAGTGAGAAGTTAAAGAGAGAGAAAAATTGGGAAATGGGGAAGGATTAGGGTTTAGGGTTAGGATTTTGGTTATGGTGTAGGTGTTTTTTAGGTTTTATGGTTCAGGGTTTAGCATTTGAGGTGTAAAATCTACGGTTTAGTGTTTAATGTTTGGGTTTTGGTATTTTGGACTTAGGGTTTTGGGTTTAGGGTTTAGAGTTAGGGTTAAGGTTAAGGACAGGGTTAGGGTTTTGAGTTTCTTTAGTTTTTTGGGTTAGGGTTTAGGATTTGAGGATTAATATCAATGGTTTAGTGTTTAATGTTTGGGTTTTGGTATTTTGGGCTAGGGATTTAGGGTTTATGGTAGGGTTAGGGTTAGGGTTAGGGTTAGGGTTTAGGTTGATTTTTAGGTTGTAGGGTTTGGCGTTAATGATTTGAGTTGGAATATTTATGGTTATAGTGTTTAACGTAAGGGTTTTGGTATTTTGACCTTTGGGTTTAGGGCTTAGGGTTTAGGGTTAGGGTTAAGGATAGGGTTAGGGTTAGGGTTCATATTAGGGATGGTTAGGGTTAGGGTTATGGGTATTTTTTAGGTTTTAGGTTTCGGGGTTTAGAATTTTTGGTTTAAAATTTTTGGTTAAGTGTTTAATGATTGGATTTTTGTATTTTGGTCTTGGGGTTATGGGTTAATGGTTTAGGGTTAGGGTTAGGGTTAAGGTTAGGGTTAGTGTTAGGGTTTAGTTTTTTTTTTTTAGGTTTTATGGTTTGTGGTTTAGGATTTGAGGGTTAATATCTATGATTTAGTATTTAATGTTTGGGTTTTCATATTTTGGACTTTTTTTTGGACTTAGAGTTTAGGATTAGGATTAGGATTAGGGTTAGGGTGTAGGTTTTTTTAGGTTTTATGGTTCAGGGTTTAGCATTTGAGGTTTAAAATCTATGGTTTAGTATTTAATATTTGGGTTTTGGTATTTTGGGCTTAGGCTTTCATGTTTATGGTTTAGAATTAGGGTTAGGGTTAAGGATAGGGTTAGGGTAGGATTAAGGTTTTGGTTTTTTAAATTTAGGTTTTTGGATTTGAGGTTTAATATCAATGGTTTAGTGTTTAATGTTTGGTATTTATTATTTTGGGCTTGGGGTTTAGGGTTTATGGTAGGGTTAGAGTTAGGGTTAATGTTAGGGTTAGGGTTAGAGTTTAGGTTGTTTTTAGGTTTTAGGATTTCGGGTTAAGGATTTGAGTTATAATATCTATGGTTTACTGTTTAATGTTTGGGTTTTAGTATTTTGGCTTTGGGTTCGGGGTTTAGGGTTAGGGTTAAGGATAGGGTTAGGATTAGGGTTCGTGTTAGGGATAGGTTAGGGTTAGGGTTTAGATTTTTTTTAGGGTTTAGGACTTTTGGTTTATTGTTTAATGTTTGGGCTTTGGTATTTTGTCTTGGGGTTTCGTGTAAATGGTTTAGGGTTACGGTTAGGGTTATGGTTATGGTTAGTTTTTTTAAGGTTTTAGTGTTGTGGTTTTGGATTTGAGGTTAAAAATCTATAGTTTAATGTTTAATGTTTAATGTTAGGATTTTCGTATTTTGGACTTAGGGTTCTTTTAGACGTAGGGTTTAGTTTTTAGGATTTAGGTTTAGGGTTAGGGTTAGGATTAGGATCAAGGTGTAAGTGTTTTTTGGCTTTGTGGTTCAGGGTTTTGCATTTGAGGTTTAAAATCTATGGTTTAGTATTTAATGTTTGGGTTTTTGTATTTTGGGCTTAGGGCTTAGGGTTTATAATTTAGGGTTAGGGTAAGGGTTAAGGTTAAGGTTATGGTTATGGTTAGTTTTTTTTTTTAATGTTTTTGGGTGTAGGATTTAGGATTTGAGATTTAATATCAATGGTTTAGTGTTTAATGTTTGGGTTTTGGTAATTTGGGATTGGTGTTTAGGGTTTATGGTAGGGTTATGGTTAGGGTTAATGCTAGGGTTAGGGTTAAGGTTTTGGTTGTTTTTTAGGTTTTAGAGTTTGGGGTTAAGGATTTGAGTTATAATATCTATGGTTTAGTATTTAGTGTTAGGGTTTTGGTATTTTGGGCTTTGGGTTTAGGGTTTAGGGTTTAGCGTTAGGGTTAAGGATAGGGTTAGGGTTAGGTCATGTTAGGGATAGGTTTTTTTTTTTTTTTTAGTTCTTAGGTTTTAGGGGTTAGGATTTTTTGTTTGAAATATATGGTTTAGTGTTTAATGTTTGGTTTTTGGTATTTTGGGCTTGGGGTTTTCATTTAATGGTTTAGGGTTACGGTTAGGGTTACGGTTGGAGTTAGGTTTTGGGTTAGGTTTTGGGTTAGGGTTTAGGTTTTTTTAGGATTTAGGGTTTGTGATTTAGAATTTGAGCTTTAAAATCTGTGGTTTAGTTTTTAATGTTTGGGTTTTCGTATTTTGGACTTAGTTTTTTTTTTTTTGGACTTACAGTTTATGGTTTAGGGGTTCGGGTTCGGGTTAGTGTGTATGTTTTTTTTTAGGTTTTATGGTTCAGGGTTTAGCATTTGAGGTTTAAAATCTATGGTTTAATATTTAAAGTTGGGTTTTGGTATTTTTGATTTAGCGTTTTGGGTTTAGGGTTTAGGGTTAGTGTTAAGGTTAGGGTTAGGTTTTTGGGTTTAAGGGTTTAGGATTTGAGGTTTAATATCTATGGTTTAATATTTAATATTTGGGTTTTGATATTTTGTGCTTAGGGTTTAGGGTTTAGGGTTGGGTTAGGGTTAGGGTTTAGGTTGTTTTTTTAGGTTTTAGGGTTTGGGGTTTAGGGTTTATGGTAGGGTTAGGGTTAGGGTTAATGTTATGGTTAGGGTTAGGGTTTAGGTTGTTTTTTTAGGTTTTAGGGTTAGTGTTTAATGTTAGGGTTTTGTTTTTTTCGGCTTTGGGTTTAGGGGTTAGGGTTTAGGGTTAGGGTTAGGGTTAGGGTTAGGGTTTAGGGTTTTTTTAGGTTTTAGGTTTTGGTGTTTAGGATTTTTGGTTTAAAATCTATGGTTTAGTATTTAATGTTTAGGTTTTGGTATTTTGGGCTTTTTTTTTTGTTGAACTACCCTTGGAGGGGTGGGGGCTGAGCAACACCCCCAGGCCTGATCATTAATAAAAGCAAAAAGTACAAGGACGGGGGCATAAACCTTACCTCTGATCCTATGATGGTTTAGTAGTCAATCTTACAAAAGGAAAGTCGACTTATCCCCTTATAAAAAAGATAAAACCAAGAATATAAGCACCTATAAGAGAGGGCTCCTCTCGATACAAAGAAACTAGGAATCATAAATAATTACAGTATAAAGGGAAAAACAAACTAACTAAACTTATTCAAGAAAGCTATAATTCTGTAATTAAAGAATTATAGCTATGTTGAAGAGGTTACATCAATCTCATAGAGGTTATTTTATCCTCTTGATCTTCCTTCTTCTTAAATTTTCCATCTCCATCATGTCTAATAGTTGATATGCTCTTGCTTCATTTGGTAGATATTGGCTGTTGAAGTATATGTAAGACACCGAAAATGAATTAATCTTATTAGAGCCTCACATGTGTCTAAAAAGGTTTAAAACATGTCCATTAAGTGTTTTATAGTATGTATGCTTGATTTGAGGTGATTTGGAAGTCAAACCTCAAGGGACGACCAAGACGTTCGATGACTAGTCACCAAAGGGCCTTAAGTGTTTTTATGTTCTTATGTGTGTGTCATCAGTTCATGAGGTCATTATATGAGTAATAATGATGTTTATAGGCAGTGTGTTAAGTTTCATGAAGTTTGGAGGTCAAACATTAATGAACGTTTAGAGGTTCGAAAGTTAGCCTTTTAGATGTGCTAGTGTGTCCTTGTATTTTGGCCTTTTTTTAAGTGTTGTTTGGAGTGGAAAGTCAGTGTAATTGACCCTAGTACATTAATAGACATGTTAAGGTTCAAAACATCCGGGTACGACTCACCAGGGACCACCGGAAGCCCCCCAAGGAGGACCCAAACAATGGACAAGAGGCTTTCCAAGGCAGCGAGCAAGCCAAGATTTGGACTTTCCCTGTGCGACGCGCGCCTAGCACGCACCTCACCATCCCAAAACTAATTTTGGGCAGAATTGGGAGGCTACTCCGCAATGCGCAACCCACTCCCAGATCCGGTTGCGTTGTTTATAAGTCAATTTTGACATGTCTAAAAGTCCTAATAAGCATGGGGGTGTTTTGGTAACTTTAATGGATGGTTATAAACTGATAATATGACTTATTTAACCCCTTTTCCAAGAACAAACCCCAAAACCAAATAAAAAAATCAAAAATCCCAAATCACTCTTCTCCTCCAATTCTCTCATACCTCCATTGGAGGAAAAACTCAAGTTCAAGCTATGGGCTGGATTTTCATGGTTTCTTCTCAAATATATGAAGATTATGTTGGTCCTTCATCCTTAGTTATCCATCAATCTAAGGAGTTCATTCAATGGTTTTCAAAGAGAATTCAGGATCAAAATTGCTATCTTCCAATCTCGCCATGGGTTCTTTCTCAAATTGATTTCAAAAGCATGTTTATGATAAATTAATGATTATCTTCTGTTTTTAAGATGAGTTTCAATCTAATTGCATGATGAACCCATGTTCTGTCAAATTCTCAAATTAGCCTATGTTATGGGCATTGTGATCTTAACTTTGTATTGATTGAATTATAATTCTAGCATGTTGAATTGCTTATATCTAATGTCTAAATTGTATATTGATGGTGAATTGTTGATGAGTGATCCATGTGGATCAAGGTTTGATTTTTTTAATGAGATTAGTCTATAATTCTCCTACCTTCTCTAGATTGCTAATGTAGCTTCAATGTGATCTCGATTCTATGGTAAATTGAAGTATGATTTCGTTTATGTAATGGATTCTTTAGCTACTATTTTATACATGTATTTATGTTGATTTATGGGAATTGATCATGATGATCAAAGCTTTGAGGAAATTGTAAGTTGGCCCTATTCTCTCTACTCTTCTTATAGAATTGCTAGTTGATGTAGCCTTGTATGACTTTGTGTGGTATGGTCCACTTATGGTGGCGGTGTTTACCTTATTGTTATGCTATTATGTGTTGTGATCATGTCCTTGAAGGCAATTATATCTTGAAAGTGTGGTTATGATGATCACACAATGTGAAGTATTATGCCTAGTCTCCAATGCTAGTTTATAACCTAGGTTATATTGATGATGCTTCCTCTAAATTCAAGCAACTATAGTAGTGATAGGTGTGGTCTACATGTTGATGTTTGAATACTCTTGTGTAGTATGATCCCTACCTATGTACCCCTATATGAATATGTTGTCTCGAGCATGATTAGGAGTCCTAGATGTAAATGATGAATATGTCTTACCTCCTATGCTATGATGGTTGTATATTTCCTATTACTCTATATTTGAGTTGTCTATGGTTTAAGGGACATAAATGTGTATTGTGATATTTCTAAGGTGTCTGCCTTAATGTTAGGATTGTTTCCATTATATGATCATGTTGACCAATGTACACACACTCACACCTCATGCATGCTTATCAAAGTAGTATAGGTTCATGGTGTCTAATGATAGGATAATTCTCATATGCACTAATGTCTAATACTATGGATGAAAAGTATATGTTATGAAGTATGATATGTATCCCTTAACTAGGGTGACTTGATTGGTGTAATAGTATGGGCAAGGGTATGAGACCTTGTCTATGCATTGCACATATGTATCTTGATAGGATAGATCCTAGGTTTGGTTTTCTATGAGCATGAATAGGAATGCATGAGTATGTTATGAATATGCATAGTGTCTAATGTGTTTATATGAAAGGATTCCTCATATAGTTACACTTGCACGCTTATGCATGAATAAAGTAAAGTATGAAATGTGTGGCCTAAATGTGGTTATGTGAAAGGATTGCTCACATATATGTATGCAAACACACATGTATGATGATCTAGTCAAAAGAGGGGCTCTTGGAAGGTGTTCCCAAGAGTACCCTAACTAGATAGGTGCTTGAATATGCTATGTCCATGTGAAAGAGTTCCTTACATGACTTAGGTTGACGAACTCTCATCTATAACCTATGAGTTAAGCATATGAGGGATTAACTTCCTAAGCCTATATTTTAAAAATTAATGTAATAATGGCTTTTCAATAAAGGGAACTTAGCTTAGCACCGAGTGAACTTGTAGATTAGGGGGTGGCACCTTCCCAAGGAGGGAAGGTAGGGTTCACCATAGTCCTCACGGGGTGGATAGCCTCATAGACCAACAAGGACATAGAGTGATATTTCCAAGACGGCCCCAAGCTCCATAAACTATGCTTGCCACATAGGATCTAGAAAGTGATATCACTTAGTATGCTAGTATGTGTTAATGTTCTACCTTGGCTAGGTAAGAACACCTTCTATTGGTGTAAGGATCTATAACACAAAATTCCATGTTTAGCACCCATGGTCTTAGTGTCGGTTAAGGCTATAGTTTCCCTAAATTAAAATGGACAATGGAAGTAAGTGACTAGGACCCCAACTATGATAACCTAAGGGAAGTGCTTAGTGTAGATGGTGGTGTAGGACTTCACCTATGCATTACACAAGTAGCTCTTGAAGGGCGTTCTAATGTATATGATTATGTTGATGTATTTTATGCATGACATTGTAGTGTTGTCTACTTGTTGTGATGATATGCATGGTATGAGTCTATATGATATGTCCTTACCTTATATGCATAGTGTGGGTCTTATTGACTATATGATGAAGTCTTGCTTGACATGAAGGAGGTTGTCTATGCTTGTCTTGTTGATGTACGAAGGGCATGTTAAGGCTTGTAGTCTCTTTGTAGGTTTACTTAGTATGTGTGAGGTTATGGGACTTCACATGTACATTGCACAAGTAGACTTAGGAAGGGATTATGAGTAGGATTCTATGTGGTTCTTATGAGGTGAAGTCCATGTATGTTAATCTGACTATTGCCTTGTTATGATTATGTTGGAAGTCTTGGCTTGTATATGGTCTTGTAATGAGTCCATCTATGTGGTCCCAAAAGCATGTTGGGTCAAATGTGAGTTAGGTATCTATTATATGAAATACTTCTATGAATGTAGATGTTGGGTTAATGAATGTTGTATACATGATTCCCTAGTGGCCATAAAGTGATGGTTAAGTGTGGATTGTGTTATGGGACATTGTCTATACATTGCATCAAGCATCACTAGAGGGTTACTTGAGAAGATAAGGAGTTAAAGTAAGTTCACTGTAAAACTGAAATAAGCTCACTATAATTGTAAAGGTGCTTATTGTAAAGTGGTGACTTATATGCCTTAAATGCAATGTGTGATTTTATATGATGTGTGACCATTGAATATTCCTATAAGAAGTAAGTGAATTGTATAATCCTTATTATATCAAAGTTTTATGAAGTTTTCACAAAAAGGCAGGATGCATGGTTTCAAGTAAAATGTCTCTTTTAAATGCATGTTTTTGCATGGTTGCCATACTTAGTGCATTCTTGTACTAACACCATTCTTCTCTACCTTTTTACATAAAGTGTAGGTTATGGATGCTTAAAGGATGTCTATGTGGTGAAGAAGATATGTCATTCCCAAGCTCAAGGAAAGAAATCCTAATGTTCCAAGGATTTCCTATGTCAAGTTTATATTCAATGTATTGTAATAGCTTAAATATTATGTTATGATGTTAAAGGGTCGTGTCCCTAATCTATTCTATGAAGTTAAGTCTAAGATGTCGAAAGAGACTTAGACTCTAACTATGTATTATGACTTATATTTTATATATTGGAAGTGATGTTCTAGCATATGTTGTGCTATGAAAAGTTTAAAATTTTCTGCTAAATTTACTATGACAATGCGATGAATGATAAATATGGGCTTGTATAAGACCTCCGAGAGGTCTAGTACGTCCTGTTACTTCTAGGGGGTGCTCCCTGGTCGTGACAATCTATCTGAGGGGTATTAATTTTGTGGCTATGTTTCGACAGTGAATCAACAACAAAATTTCCCTCCCTGAATGTATGTTTGCATCAAAAAAGTTGAGTCTGTCTGATGAGTCCTTGAAGTTGTTGTACTTGTGCTTGAATGTTCCATGGAGGTTTTTCTTTGAGCATGATCCAATCCACCAAGATCTGTGAATCCACCTCTAAAATTACGTTATTGTAGCCTAGTTGTATTGCCCAGCTCATGCCAAATATAGGTGCTCCTATTTTTGCTTGGTTGTTGGTTCCCTCCCCTAAAGGTGTGTCAAAATCTAGGCTCATTTTACCATTGTGTTGTCAGATAATACCTCCAGCCCCTATTTTTCCGGGATTACTTAGAGCACTACCATCAGTATTCAACTTCACCCATTGCTCATAAGGTCTTTTCTAGGAAACCATAGTGACTTTAGTGTCATGAAAACATCTCTCTGCTAAGCTGATCAAATCCATCCACTTAGAGATCCACCTTATGTAAGGGAAATTGGTACTCAAAAGTTTGTAATTGTATTTGTAAACTACATATTTTACTCGAGTGACATTAGATTGTTTTCCTCTATATTTCCTAGCACACCTGTTCTTCCATAAATTGCAACAAATGAAAATAGAAGTGGCACGAAGGATGAGCTTGTTATCCTCATTGTTGTGCTTGGTTGACCACCATCTCATAATACGATGAGTAAGGGAGGTGTGTTCTGTATTAATCCTAGCCTGTACTTCAAAAAATCTCCACAAATGTGTTGCAAATTGACCTTTGTTGAAAATATGATCTATAGTATCCCATGCAGGTCTGCTGCAACATAAACAGGCAATTAGTTCACTGCCAAAGCTGGTAATTTTTTCATTTGTAGGAAGTTTTACTTTTAATGCTCTTCACAACAAAAAAGAGCATTTAAAAGGAATGATTTTATGCCAAATAAAGGTATAAAAAATTGGATCTTGTTTCTCTTTTCCCTGATGTCATTCCATGTAGAGGAGCAAGTGAAATTCCCATCAGATCTTAGCTTCCAAACAGCTTGATTAGGGACCCCTAGTTGAAACTGGATTTGAGTTTCCAGTATAGTAGCAACCATAATGTGTGAGGCCTGATGCAACACCATTTCCATGTTCCACTGTCCATCAATGAGGAATTCAGCAATTGAGGAGTTGTTGAGTCTAGTGTTGTAAGTAGTGAAATTAGCTAGAGGACTAGTTCCAACCAGTTATCCCACAAAAAAGAACAAGTTCCAGAATTTATCTTCCAATTAATATGTTCCTCAACCTTTCGTTTGATGTGCATGGGTTTTTTCCAGATTAAGGATTAACCAGTGTCCCATTTTTTGCTGATAGGTTTTGATCTCTGACAATATTTAGCTCTCATGAACTCCCCCCAAAGAGTGTGTTTTGATCTAAAGGTCCATCATTGTTTTATTGGAATGCTGTACATATATACTGCAGATTTATCATCCCCACACCTCCCTCCTCATAAGAGAAGCTAAGGTTATTCCAACATGACCAATGGTATTATTTCTTATCATTTTCCCAGCCCTAGAAGAAGTCAGCCATAAGACACTGAATCTACTTCATGACTGTAGAAGGAGGGGTAATAGTAGAGATCAGGTGTATCGGTAGAGATTGTATCACATGTTTGACTAGAATGGCTCTTCTTCCATAACTCAAAATCTTGGATTTCCAGCCAGTGATATTGTTAATCACTTTGTTGATCAAGTCTGAAAAATAGATGATCCTTGGTCTTCCAAAATAGATAGGGCATCCCAGATAAGTAATGATTCCCTCTTTTTGCTAGCCCTAGTGCTATTGAAAGCATTAGAGTGAATCAAGAAGTGGCTTTTATCTTTGTTAACCATCTGTCCAGAAGTCTCTTCATACACATCAAAGTATGTATAATCAATTCCATAGATTTTATTCTTCTAGAAGTGAATATAAAATGTCGTCTGCAAAGCTCAGATGATTAATCCGGGGCCCTCTCCTCTCCATAAAGAATCCATGATAATTGGGGTTTCTATGGAGTATGTTGAGGGATCTATATACAACTTTCGCACCTAAAATAATTAGGGTAGGTGAAAGGGGGTCTCCTTTCATTAAACCTCTAGTAGAATGGAAAAAACCATGTATTTTTTCCATTGACAATGATGGAGTACAAATTATTAGCCATGATCCTCCACACCATGTCAATGAAGATCTCATCAAAGCCCATATTCCTTAGAACAATGCAAATATAAGACCAAGAAACCCTATCTAAGATTTCTCATACCCACCCCCTTTCCTCAGGAGGGAAGCTTAAATTTTTCCACGAGGCCCAATGGTACTTCTTCTTTTCACTTCTCCATTCCCAGAAAAAATTAGCCATAAGCATTTGAATCTGTTTGAGCACAGTGGAAGGTGGGGTTACTGCTGAGAGCAAGTTGACGGCTAGAGCTTGTAACACATTCTTGATCAATATTTCCCTACCCCCATAGATTAGTTGTTGTGTATGCCACCCTGTAATCCTGCAAATCACTTTACTAACAAGATCAGAAAAGTCAATAATCCTAGGCGTACCAACGAAAAGAGGGAATCCTAGATAGGTTAGAGGGCCTTTTTTCTTCTTGAAGCCTCTGGTTCTTTTAATTATGTCCCTTTTACAGTTAAAAGCATTAGAATGAGTCATGAAGTGACTTTTATCACTATTAATCAATTGGCCATATGTCTCCTCATAAATCTTGAGAGTTTGCATAATAAGTTGTAAGGTTTTGCCTCATCCAGAATTGAACAAAATGTTGTCATCTGCAAATCTCAAATGGTTGACTTGTGGTCCTCTTACTTCCATGTAAAATCCATGGTAATCTGGATGGTCTTGCAGCTTGCTCAATGACCTTCAGAGCACCTCTACAACTAAAATAAATAGGGCAGGGGAGAGGGGGTAACCTACTTTGAGACCTCTTGTGGAATGAAAAAACCCATATCTCTTCCCATTAATAATAATAGAGTACCAATTATTGGTCATCATTCTCCACACCATGTCAATAAAAACCTCATCCAAGCTCATTTCCCTTAATACCAGACAAATGTAGGACCAAGAGACTCTATCATAAGCCTTTGCCATGTACGATTTCATAATGACATTACTCCCAATATTTGGTTTTTTGATTTGATGGGTAATCTCCTGAGCAAGCATAATATTCTCAGAAATATTTCTACTATTCACAAATACGGATTGAATTAGATAAATGAAACTAGGAAGAATAGGCCTTAATCTGCAGCTCAATAATTTAGAAATGATTTTGCTAGTGAAGTTGCTAAGGCTGATGGGCCTGAATTCATTCATTTTGCTGGGGTTACTCACTTTGGGAAGTAGCACAATGCATGAATGGGAAAAATACTTAGGAATCATTTGGCCACTAAAAAGGGCCTTAATCACTCCCATAAGATCATGCTTGATGATGTGCCAACATTTTTGAAAAATATACCCATTCATACCATGAGGCCTTGCTGCAGAATTGGGGTTCATAGAAAAAAGAACTTCTCTTAATTCATCCATGCCAGGCATGTTGGTGACACTATCATTATGTTCTGGACTGACCATTCTTGGGATACAGTCCAAAGTGCCTTCATTAATAACCTTGTCTTCAGCAGTAAACATATGTTGAAAATAGTCACAGGCAGCCTTTCCTATGTTCTCATCACCTTGCAACCATTCTCCCTTCTCATTGATTCTGTGAATAAACAATTTTACTCATTCTGCTTATCAGAGAGTTAAAGAACTTTGAGTTAGTGTCACCCTCTTTGAACCACTGTAATTGAGAATTTTTTTCATAATGGAGTCTTCTAACTTCAGATATCTAATATAATTAGGATTGAGTTCAAGGAGTGTACCCCGGTTGACTTCACTGTTGTTGGATAAGAGTCTCTTCAGCATTTCTAACTTTTTCCTCATACTCCCTAACCTTTAAGAAAATGTACCCAAATTCTTTCTTGGACCAGGAACTAAGAGTATTAGACAGTATTTTCAATTTCTGACAAAACCTCCACATACTGTTTCCTTCTACATTCTTGTCCCAACAAGCTTTTACAATATCAAGGAACTGGGGGCAGTCTACCCAACAATTGAGAAATTTGAAATACTTGATGTGTTCAGCCTCTTTTGAGATCATTTCCTTTAGTAATGGGCAATGATCTGAGCCAGTAGAGGATAAATGGGTAATGGTAGTTTGGGCCATCAATTCAAGCGAAGTATCATTAATAAGAGCCCTATCGAGCCTTTTCCAAATTCTGTGATTGATACCTCTTTTGTTTGACCAAGTAAACTTTTGACCACTATACCCAATATCCATAAAACCACACGCTCCAATAATAGCAATGAACTCCAAGATCTTTCTCATGTTATAAGGCACCCCTCCCAACTTCTTATCAGTAGCAGTTATGACACTGTAATCTCCCATAGAAGACCAAGATTTGTCAATCCCAGCAGCCTGTTGAAGTATTTTATCCCAAAGAGGTTTACTGAGATGATCTTTACGCTTGGCATAGACAAAAGTAATAGTGAATTGATTTTGTAGTTCACTGTTCTTGAAATCACAAGTAATTTGTTGGGCATCTTCATCACTAACAGTACACTCAATGTCACTATTCCAAAACAACCAAATTTTGCCATTACTTTTACTCACAGAATTATCCATTGCTAATTGAATTTTGAAGTTCATCACATTAACTCTGTCAGCAAAGGGCTCAAGAATTGCAATGATAGAAAGTTGATGAATTTTTCTAAGCATTTTGAGTCTTTCCACAACTCCATGTGTATTTATCCCCCTCACATTCCATATGATTGTACTAATTATTGAGATGATATAGAGGAGAAGAGTCTAGTATTTGGTCTGCCTGCAGTGACAGTGTCAATGTTTTGAGTCTTGAAGTGAGATTTATCATGTTGAAGCCCTCTTGGAGATAGTCCTTGATTTTGAGTTACCCGTTGATTCTCATCCTCTAGGGTCTGATCATTTTGAGGACTGAAAGCTCTTATCAAGGCTTCACTAATCTCATCATTATCATCAGGATCTTTTAAGGACCAATTATCTCTTTCAAACTCATCTTCAAAGTTTTCCACTTTCATACTCATCTATAAGTTTTGCAGTATTTGACTTGACAGTATTGTTGTTCCTTATCAAGAGGATCTTTGGGAGGTGGTGTCATATATTGAACTCGTAAGGGAGGGATATCCAGCCCCTGATGGTCATTAACCATGATAAATTTGGTGCACGGTTCCTCCTCCCTTTCTTGTTCACCTTCCTGTTGTTTACTCAATCTTCTCTTAGATGCATCCCTTTTCTATTTGCTTGGTTTAGTTTTTCTTTTGGGAGTATTTTCAGGCTTACTAGTGCTAGCTTTATTCCCCAAATTTTTTGCCATCGAAGCCTTGCTTTGTTTCTTATTGTTACCTGTTTCCCTGTTATGTTTTTCCCTGTTTCCTGCATTATTAACTTGGCTGACTTCCTCTGTCTATTGTGGTTGTTGACCCTGTTAATGTTTCATAGATTGTTAATGATTTTTTGTGTTAACATTGGCTCTAAGGTCTACGATTTGGTATGTGTTAGCCCCCTGATGCAGAACATGAGGCAAATTCCCCCCTTTGGTTACCCCTTTGTGCAGATTAGTATGGTTCTCCTGACTTCCTCCATCCAACTCTCCTTCAACTTCTCCATTCACAGACTTAGAAATAGCAGATTTGTTAGAGTAGGGTTGTTCAACTATGATACCTGACTTTTTGTTGTTAATCTCACCTTCCTACAATGTACTTTAATTCCCTTTAGCCTTTCCTGAAGTTTGCTTGTTTTTAGTTGCTTGCACAGATTGTTGTTCCTTGTTAGGTATTTCCTCTCCTGTTCTCTTTTGAGGTTCCTGCAAGTTCAAGTTAGTAAAAACATTATAGTGTAAAATAAGGGGGTTACCCGATTGTTGAGAAGTTGAATGATTATTTCCTTGTGTTGTCTTATTTGGTGATGCAGTGGGCCTCCATGCTGTCTTCTGAGTATATTCCTCTTGTTGTTTATGATTCCTTCTTATTTGTGTTTGCCACTCATCCTCTTTTTGCTGCTCTGTCTATTTTGTATGCTCTTTTCCCCGTTATTTTGTTGTTGTTGTTCTCTAGAATCTGTAATTTTATCCTGATTGTTTGCCTTCTCTTTTTGGCTTTGTTTTTCCATATTTTTGTGCTTCCTTTCATTTTCTTTCTCTTTTATAGTATTTGTAATCATCATCTCTCATTTTGGATTTGCACTCATCTACATAGTGACCTTGGTGTCTACAATATTCACAGTGTGGGGGGAGATTCTCATACTCCACAGGCTACCATTGTCCTATTGTGAGATCATCATCATCTAACCCAATCCACACATGTCTAGGCCTAGCATTAGTTAAGCCCACCTGTACTTTAACTTTTGCCATCCGTGCCCTCGACCTTTTTATGGAAGTTGTGTCTAAATATTATACTTTTCCAACAATTTCCAACAAAGGAGTAAGGAAAGGTTTCTTAAAGAAGTGCCATGGTAACCCTGGTAATAAGACACACACCAGAACAGTAGGTGTTTCTTCCTCAGGGGTGAATGCTGGGGTCCAAGCTTGTATCATCATGAGTTTCCCTTTCAATGGTCATTCTTTGTTGCGTCCAAACTTTATTGTAATCTAGTTCATTTTGTAGATCAATAAACACATGCCTTGAATTATCATGGGCAATGTTTACCCCTCCACTAAGTTACATATGTTAAATGAAGCTCTTTTTGATAAGTTCCATCTTTGGCATAGTGTTACTGAATTTCCCAACCAAAGTGCATTTGCAATCCATAGTCAATGTGTTCATATAATACTGAATTTCCCAACCAAAGTGTATTGGCAATCTACAGTCAATGTGTACATATAATTATGTATGTCGTAGATCACATTCGGGCATACTTATTTGGTTGTTTGTCTAGGAGTGTTTATCACAATAGTGGGAGTTTGTGTAGCATGAATGTGCCTTAACCTTGCAGCCAAAGTTTGGACCACTGTATGGAGGGCTGGTTCACTTATTTTCCCCTGGGAATTGGATAGAAGAGTATTGGGATTTATGACTTCAACTGGTTTGGTGGTTGGGATGTTTTGCTAGTTTTTTTGGGGAGGCAATGTGGTTTTGTCGAAGTTATTGGAAATTTTGGGGAAGGCTTTATGGTAGCTGTTTTGTTCAGTTTTATCATTGGAAATGGTCTGCTGGGGCAAGTTCAAATTCTCCATTGCACTTTCATGGTTGTGGCTAGAAAGTGGTGCAATATTATTCCCATTCTTTCCTTGTACTTGTTCACTAATTACAACAACTATTTTTCCCATGGCATTAACATGCTCATGGCAACTATAATGATCATGATTATGAGTCTTAATAGTAGAACTAGATGATGAAGACTTACCATTTTGATGACCTTCCTTGTTTGGATTGGAATTTTGTGCCACTGGAGTAGAGGACTGGTGTTCCTGCACTATGCTCTAAGAATTGTTCAAAGGTTTATCAAACTTACCTGGTCTGCGTGTCTTCTCGATGTTTGACATTGATTCCACTGGTTTGACGCCAAAGGGGAAGTGTGAGGAGCTTTCCACGTCAATCACCTCTATTCCCTTTTTGTTTGACGATTTTTCTTTATCAATCAAAGTTCATTTTTGATAATGCTCTTGCACTAGTTGAGTTGATATGTTGGTAAGGTGAATCTCAGAACCCCTAGGATAGGTTCCATTGATATCTTCTTCCTCGTTTTTTCCAAGTTCACCAGTTCGCACTTCGAAATCTGTATCACTGGCGATAGGGCCGTCCATTTTAGTTGAGATTGCTATGAGATGTACCCCTTCACCAGGGGAATAATACCAAGTGTGCAACTCGCCCTGAATCTGATCGGAAGATACATGAATTTCATGGTGGCTATTAGGTGATTTTCGCGCGACTTCCAAAGAATTCATTTGCTCATAATTTTTGATTTATAGGATGGAATCTCCTAATTTTTGAGTATGATGTAGCCTTTGGTCTATAGATTCATTACTCATATGTCTTGAACCTTTATTTAACCTTATTTGATCACGGGAAATGATTTTGTGATTCCCTATTAATTCCCTCTAAGAAGACGCAATGTTCATCGCTCCAATATTTCGCGAATTCTCAGAGTTGTGGATTGGATTAGAGGGAGATTCAGGTTTGGTTGTGTTTGTCATGATTAGCGCCCCTCTTGGGGTTGGTCCAGCGGTAGGAGAAGACCCTCCGGCGAGTAACACGCCATGTCTGCTAGATACCACTAGCTGTTGGAATAGTACTTTCTTCAGCTTTGGGAGCTCCCGTATTTAAAGAGAGATTCTAGAGAGAGAGAAAAATTGGGAAATAGGGAATCGATATATTTTGGGCTAAGGATTTTGGGTTTATGGTTTATGGTTAGAGTTAGGGTTACTTTTTTTTTTAGGTTTTTAGGTTAGGGTTTAGAATTTGAGGCTTCATATCAATGGTTTAGTGTTTAGTGTCTGGGTTTTGGTATTTTGGGCTTGGGGTTTAGGGTTTATGGTAGGGTTAGGGTTAATGTTAGGGTTACGGTTAGGGTTTAGGATGTTTTTTAGGTTTTAGGGTTTGGGGTTAAGGATTTAGGTTTTAGGGTTTGGGTTTAAGGATTTAAGTTGTAATTTCTCAGGTTTAGTTTTTAATGTTAGGGTTTTGTTACTTTTGTCTTTGGGTTTAGGGTTTAGGGTTTACGGTTAGGGTTAGGATTCATGTTAGGGATAGGGTTATGGTTAGGGTTTAGGGTAGGTTTTAGGTTTTAGTGTTTCGGATTTTTGGTTTAAAATCTATGGTTTAGTGTTCAATGCTTGCGTTTTGGTATTTTAGGCTAGGGATTTTTGGTTAATGGGTTAGGATTAAGGTTAGGGTTAAGCTTAGGGTTAGGGTTTGGGTTTGGGTTAGGGTTAGGGTTATGGTTTAGTTTTTTCTTAAGGTTTTAGGGTTTGTGGTTTAGGATTTGATGTTTAAAATCTATGACTTAGTGTTTAATGTTTGAGTTTTCATATTGTGGACTTATGTTTTTTTTGGACTTACGGTTTAGGGTTTAGGGTTTAGGTTTAGGGTTAGGGTAAGGGTGTATGTTTTTTTTAGGTTTTATGGTTCAGGGTTTAGCATTTGAGTTTTAAAGTCTATGGTTTAGTATTTAATTTTTGGGTATTGGTATTTTGGGCTTAGGGTTTCAAGTTTATGGTTTATGGTTAGGGTTAGGGTTAGAGTTATTTTTTTTTTTTAGGTTTTTGGGTTTAGGGTTTAGGATTTGAGATTTAATATAAATGGTTAAGTGTTTAATGTTTGGGTTTTGCTATTTTGGGCTTGGGGTTTAGGGTTTATGGTACGGTTAGGGTTAGGGTTAATGTTAGGGTTAGGGCTAGGTTTAGGTGTTTTTTTAAGGTTTTAGGGTTTAGGGTTATGGATTTGAGCTGAAATATCTATGGTTTAGTGTTTAAAGTTAGGGATTTTGTATGGGCTATGGGTTTAGGGTTTAGGGTTTAGGGTTACAAATAAGGATTGGGTTAGAGTTAGGGTTTGTGTTAGGGATAGGGTTAGGGTTAGGGTTTAGTTTTTTTTTAGGTTTTAGGTTTTGGGGTTTAGGATTTTTGGTTTAAAATCTATGGTTTAGTGTTTAATGTTTGGGTTTGGTATTTTGGGATTGGGATCGTGTTAATGGTTTAGGGTTAGGGTAAGGGTTAAGGTTAGGGTTAGGGTTTGGGTTAGGGTTTAGGTTTTTTAAGTTTTAGGGTTTGTGGTTTAGAATTTGAGGTTTAAAGTGAATGGTTTAGTGTTTAATGTTTTTGTTTTCGTATTTAGGACTTAGGTTTTTTTGTTGGACATTTTATTTTTGGACTAAGGGTTTAGGTTTTATGGTTTATGGTTTATGGTTAGGGTTAGGGTTAGGATTAGGGGTAGGGTGTAGGTTGTTTTTAGGTTTTATGGTTCAGGGTTTAGCATTTGAGGTTTAAAATCTATTGTTTAGTGTTTAATGTTTGGGTTATGGTATTTTGGGCTTAGGGTTTCAAGTTTATGGTTTAGGGTTGGGGTTAGAGTTATTAGGGTTTTAGTTTTTTTAGGTTTTAGGTTTTAGGGTTTAGGATTTGAGGTTTAATATCAATGGTTTAGTGTTTAATTTTTGGGTTTTTGTATTTTGGGCTTAAGACTTAGTGTTTATGGTAAGGTTAGTGTTAGGGTTAATATTAGGGTTAGGGTTAGGGTTTAGGTTGTTTTTTAGGGTTTTAGGGTTTGGGGTTAAGGTTTTGAGTTCTAATATCTATGGTTTAGTGTTTAATGTTAGGATTTTGGTATTTTGGGCTTTGGGTTTAAGGATTAGGGTTTAGGGTTGAGTTAGGGTTAGGGTTCGTGTTAGGGATAGGGTTAGGGTTAGGGATGGGGTTTAGGATTTTTTTAGGTTCTAGGTTTTGCGGTTTAGGATTTTTGGTTTACAATATATGGTTTAGTGTTTAATGTTTGGGTTTTGGTATTTTTGGCTTTGGGTTTTGGGGTAATAGTTTAGTGTTAGGGTTAGGGTTAAGGTTAGGGTTAGGGTTTATTTTTTTTTAGATTTTAGGTTTTGGGGTTTAGGATTTCTGGTTTAAAATCCATGATTTAGTGTTTAATGTTTGGGTTTGGTATTTTGGGCTTGGAATCGTGTTACTGGTTTAGATTAGGGTAAGGGATAAGGTTAGGGTTAGGGTTAGGATTTAGGTTTTTAAGTTTTAGGGTTTGTGGTTTGGGATTTAAGGTTTAAAATTTATGGTTTAGTGTTTAATGTTTTGGTTTTCGTATTTTGGACTTATGTTTTTTCTTTGATATTTTATTTTTGGATTTAGGGTTTAGGGTTTAGGGTTTTGGGTTAGGGTTAGGGTTAGGATTAGGATTAGGGTTAGGGTGTAGTCTTTTTTTAGGTTTTATGGTTCAGGGTTTAGCATTGGAGGTTTTAAATCTATGGTTTAATTTTTAATGTTTGGGCTTTGGTATTTTGGGATTAAGGGTTTAGGGTTATGGTTTATGGTTTAGGTTAGGGTTAGGGTTTTGGGTTTTTAAGGTTTTTGAGTTTAGGGTTTAGGATTTGAGGTTTGATATCAATTGTTTAGTGTTTGAAGTTTTGATTTGGTATTTTGGGCTTGGGGTTTAGGGTTTATTGTGGGGTTAGGGTTTAGGTTGTTTTTTAGGGTTTAGGGTTTGGGGTTAAGGATTTATGTTTTAGGGTTTGGGGTTAAGGATATGAGTTATAATATCTCTTGTTTTGTGTTTAATATTAGGGTTTTGCTATTTTGGGCTTTGTGTTTAGGTTTAGGGTTTAGGGTTAGGGTTAGGCTATTGGGTTAGGTTTCGGGGTAGGGATAGGGTTAGGGTTAGTGTTTAGGGTGTTTTGTGGGTTTTAGATTTTGGTGTTTAGGATTTTTTGGTTTAAAATCTATAATTTATTGTTTAATGTTTCGGTTTTTGTATTATGGGCTTGGGGTTTCAAGTTAATGGTTTAGGGTTAGGGTAAAGTTTTGGGTTAGGTTTTTTTTTTGTTTGTTTTTAGGATTTGTGGTTTAGGATTTAGGTTTTAGGGTATGGGGTTAAGGGTTTGAGTAGTAATATCTCTGGTTTAGCGTTTAATGTTAGGGTTTTGTTATTTTGGGCTTTGAGTTTAGGGTTTAGGGTTAAGGATAGGGTTAGGGTTAGGGTTTGTGTTAGGGATAGGGTTAAGCTTAGGGATTAAGGTCTTTTTAGGTTTTAGGTTTTGGTGTTTAGGATTTTTGGTTTAAAATCTATGGTTTAGTAATAAATGTTTGCGTATTGGTATTTTAGGCTTAGGGTTTTGTGTTAATCGTTTAGGATAAGGGTTAGGGTTAAGCCTAAGGTTTGGGTTTTGGTTTGGGTTAGGGTTTATTTATTTTTTTAGGTTTTAGGGTTTGTGGTTTAAGATTTAAGGTTTAAAATCTATGGTTTAGTGTTTAATGTTTGGTTTTTTGTATTTTGGACTATGGTTTTTTTTGACTTACGATTAGGGTTAGTGTTATGATTAGGGTTAGAGTATACGTTTTTTTAGGTTTAATGATTCAGGGTTTAGCATTTGAGGTTTAAAATCTATGGTGTAGCATTTAATGTTTGGGTTTTGGTATTTTGGGCTTAGGGTTTTGGGTTTTGGGTTAGGGTTAGGTGTTTTTGCTTTTTTAGGTTTTTGGGTTTAGGGTTTAGGATTTGAGGTTTAATATCAATGGTTTAGTGTTTAAAGTTTGGATTTGGTATTTTGAGCCTGGGGTTTAGAGTTTATCGTAGGGTTAGGGTTTAGGTTGTTTTTTAGATTTTAGGGTTTGATGGGATTTATGTTTTAGGGTTTGGGATTAAGGATTTGAGTTGCAATATCTTTGGTTAGTGTTTAATAATAGGTTTTTTATTTTGGTCTTTGTGTTTAGGGTTTATGGTTTAGGGTTAGGGTTAAGGATAGGGTTAGGGTTAGGGTTAGGGTTAAGGTTAGGTTCGTGTTAGGGATAGGGTTAGGATTTAGTTTTTTTTAGATTTTAGGCTTTGCGGTCTAGGATTTGAGGTTTAAAATTTATGGTTTAGTGTTTAATATTTGGGTTTTTTGTATTTTGGACTTAGGTTTTTTTACGACATATTATTTTTGCACTTAGGGTTTTGGGTTTAATGTTTAGGATTAGGGTTAGGGTAAGTATTAATTTATTTATTTTTTTAGATTTTATTGTTCAAGGTTTAGCATTTGAGGTTTAAAATCTACGGTTTGGTATTTAATGTTTGGGTTTTGGTATTTTTGTCTTAGGGTTTCGGGTTATAGTTTATGGTTAGGGTTAGGATTAAGCTTAGGGTTAGAGTTTGGGTTAGGGTTAGGGTTTAGTTTTTTTTAGTTTTTAGGATTTTTGATTTAGGATTTGAGGTTTAAAATTTATGGTTTAGTGTTTAATGTTTGGGTTTTTGTATTTTGGAGGTATGTTTTTTTTTGGACATTTTATTTTTGAATATAGGGTTTAGGGTTAGTGGTTTAGGTTGTTTTTTTTGTTTTAGGGTTTGGGGTTTAGGATTTAGGTTTTAGGGTTTGGGGTGAAGAATTTGAGTTGTAATATCGCTGGTTTAATGTTTAATATTAGGGTTTTGTTATTTTGGGCTTTGGGTTTAGGGTTAAGGTTATGGTTAGGGTTCATGTAAGGGATTCAGGTGAATGGTTTAGCTTTACGGTTAGGGTTAAGCTTAGGGTTAGGGTTAGTTTTTTTTAAAGGTTTTAGGGTTTGTGGTTTAGGATTTGAGGTTTAAAATCTATGGTTTAGTCTTTAATGTTTGGGTTTTCGTATTTTGGACTTAGGTTTTTATTTTTGGACATTTTTTTGGACTTAGGGTTTAGGGTTTAGGGTTTAGGATTAGTGTTAGGGTTAGTATTAGGGTTAGGCTGTAGTTTTTTTTTAGGTTTTATGATTCAAGGTTTAGCATCTGAAGTTTAAAATATAGTGTTTAGTATTTACTGTTTGGGTTTTGGTATTTTGGGCTTAGGGTTTCGGGTTTCCGGTTTCCGGTTAGGGTTAGGTTTTTTTGCTTTTTTAAGTTTTTGGGTTTAGGGTTTAGGATTTGAGGTTTAATATCAATGGTTTAGTGTTTAAAGTTTGGATTTGGTAGTTTAAGCCTGGGGTTTAGAGTTTATGGTAGGGTTAGGGTTTAGGTTGTTTTTTGGTTTTAGGGTTGATGGAATTTATGTTTTAGGGTTTGGGATTAAGGATTTGAGTTGCAATATCTTTGGTTAGTGTTTAATATTAGGTTTTTTTAGTTTGGGCTTTGTGTTTAGGGTTTAGGGTTTAGGGTTAGGGTTAAGGATAGGGTTAGGGTTAGGGTTCGTGTTAAGGTTAGGTTCGTGTTAGGGATAGGGTTAGGGTTTAGTTTTTTCTAGATTTTAGGGTTTGCGGTCTACGATTTGAGGTTTAAAATCTATGGTTTAGTGTTTAATGTTTGGGTTTTTTGTATTTTGGTCTTACGTTTTTTTTCGACATTTTATTTTTGGACTTAGGGTTTAGAGTTTAATGTTTAGGATTAGGGTTAGGGTAAGTATTAATTTTTTTTTTTAGGTTTTATTGTTCAAGGTTTAGCATTTGAGGTTTAAAATCTACGGTTTGGTATTTAATGTTTGGGTTTTGGTATTTTTGTCTTAGGGTTTTGGGTTATAGTTTATGGTTAGGGCTAGGATTAAGGTTAGGGTTAGAGTTTGGGTTAGGGTTAGGGTTTAGTTTTTTTTTAGTTTTTAGGATTATTGATTTACAATTTGAGGTTTAAAATTTATGGTATAGTGTTTAATGTTTGGGTTTTTGTATTTTGGAGTTAGGTTTTTTTTTGGACATTTTATTTTTGAATTTAGGGTTTAGGGTTAGTGGTTTAGGTTGTTTTTTTGGTTTTAGGGTTTGGGGTTAAGGATGGGCTTTGGGTTTAGGGTTTAGTGTTTAGGGTTAAGGTTATGGTTAGGGTTAGGGTTCATGTAAGGGATTCAGGTGAATGGTTTAGGTTTACGGTTAGGGTTAAGCTTAGGGTTAGGGTTTAGGTTAGGTTAGTTTTTTTTTTTAAGGTTTTAGGGTTTGTGGTTTAGAATTTGAGGTTTAAAATCTATGGCTTAGTGTTTAATGTTTGGGTTTTCGTATTTTGGACTTAGGATTTTATTTTTGGACATTTTTTTGGACTTAGGGTTTAGGGTTTAGGGTTTAGGATTAGTGTTAGGGTTAGTATTAGGGTTAGGCTGTAGTTTTTTTTTTAGGTTTTATGATTCAAGGTTTAGCATCTTAAGTTTAAAATATAGTGTTTAGTATTTACTGTTTGGGTTTTGGTATTTTTGGCTTAGGGTTTCGGGTTTATGGTTTATGGTTAAAGTTAGGGTTAAGGTTAGGGTTAGAGTTTGGGTTAGGGTTAGGGTTAGGGTTAGTGTTTAGGTTTTTTAGATATTAGGGTTTTTGGGTTTAGGAATTGGATTTAAAATCTATAGTTTAGTGTTTAATAATTGTGTTTTCGTATTTTGGACTTAGGTTTTTTTTACATTATATTTTTGAACTTAGGGTTTAGGGTTTATGGTTTAGGTTAGGGTAAATTTTTTTTTTTTAGGTTTTGGGTTTTAGGGTTTAGGATTGGAGGTTTAATACCAACGGCTTAGTGTTTAATGTTTGGATTTGGTATTGGGCTTGGGGTTTAGGGTTTATGGTAGGGTTAATGTTTAGGTAGTTTTTTTAGTTTTAGGTGTTAGAGTTTGGGGTTAAGGATTTGAATTGTAATATCTCTGGTTTAGTGTTTAATGATAGGATTTTGTTATTTTGGGCTTTGGGTTTAGGTTTTAGGGTTAAGGATAGCGTTAGGGCCAGGGTTCCTGTTAAGGATAGGGTTGGGGTTATATTTTAGGGTTAGGGTTAAGGATAGTGTTAGGGTTAGATTTTAGGGTTAGGGTTAAATTTTAGGGGTTTTTTAGGTTTTAGGTTTTGGTGTTTAGGATTTTTTGTTTAAAATCTTTGGTTTAGTGTTTAATGTTTGCGTTTTGGTATTTTGGATTGGGGTTTCGTGTTAATGGTTTAAGGATAAGGGTTATGGTTAAACTTAGGGTTAGGGTTTGGGTTAGGGTTAGGGTTAGGGTTTGGGTTAGGGTTTAGTTTTTTTTAGGTTTTAGGGTTTGTGTTTAAGATTTGACATTTAAAATCTATGGTTTAGTGTTTAATGTTTGGGTTTTTGTATTTTGGACTTAGGTTTTTTTTGGACTTACGATGTAGGGTTTAGGGTTAAGGGGTTAGGTTTAGGGTTAAGGTTAGGGTTAGGGTTAGGGTTAGGATTTTGAGTTTTTTAGGTTTCTGGGTTTAGGGTTTAGGATTTGAGGTTTAAATATCAATGATTTAGTGTTTAATGTTTGGATTTGGTATTTTTAGCTTGGGGTTTTGGGTTTATGGTAGGGTTAGGGTTTAGGTTGTTTTTTTTTGTTTTAGAGTTTGGGTTTAAGGATTTACGTTTTAGGGTTTGGGGTTAAGAATTTAAGTTATAATATCCTTGTTCAATGTTTAATATTAGGGTTTTGTTATTTTGGGCTTTGGGTTTAGGGTTTAGTGTTTAGGGTTAATGTTATGGTTAGGGTTAGGGTTCATGTAAGGAATTCAGGTGAATGGTTTAGCTTTACGGTTAGGGTTAAGCTTAGGGTTAGGGTTTGGGTTAGGGTTAGTTTTTTTTTTAAGGTTTTAGGGTTTGTGGTTTAGGATTTGAGGTTTAAAATCTATGGTTTAGTCTTTAATGTTTGGGTTTTCGTATTTTGGACTTAGGTTTTTATTTTTGGACATTTTTTTGGACTTAGGGTTTAGGTTTTAGGATTAGTGTTAGGGTTAGTATTAGGGTTAGGCTGTAGTTTTTTTTTAGGTTTTATGATTCAAGGTTTAGCATCTGAAGTTTAAAATATAGTGTTTAGTATTTACTATTTGGGTTTTGGTATTTTGGGCTTAGGGTTTCGGGTTTCGGGTTTCCGGTTAGGGTTAGGTTTTTTTGCTTTTTTAGGTTTTTGGGTTTAGGGTTTAGGATTTGAGGTTTAATATCAATGGTTTAGTGTTTAAAGTTTGGAATTGGTATTTTAAGCCTGGGGTTTAGAGTTTATGGTAGGGTTAGGGTTTAGGTTGTTTTTTAGGTTTTAGGGTTTGATGGGATTTATGTTTTAGGGTTTGGGATTAAGGATTTGAGTTGCAATATCTTTGGTTAGTGTTTAATATTATGTTTTTTTATTTTGGGCTTTGTGTTTAGGGTTTAGGGTTTAGGGTTAGGGTTAAGGATAGGGTTAGGGTTAGGGTTCGTGTTAAGGTTAGGTTCGTGTTAGAGATAGGGTTAGGGTTTAGTTTTTTCTAGATTTTAGGGTTTGCGGTCTACGATTTGAGGTTTAAAATCTATGGTTTACTGTTTAATGTTTGGGTTTTTTGTATTTTGGACTTAGGTTTTTTTACGACATTTTATTTTTGGACTTAGGGTTTAGGGTTTAATGTTTAGGATTAGGGTTAGGGTAAATATTAATTTTTTTTTTTTTTAGGTTTTATTGTTCAAGGTTTAGCATTTGAGGTTTAAACTCTACGGTTTGGTATTTAATGTTTGGGTTTTGGTATTTTTGTCTTAGGGTTTCGGGTTATAGTTTATGGTTAGGGTTAGGATTAAGGTTAGGGTTAGAGTTTGGATTAGGGTTAGGGTTTAGTTTTTTTTTATTTTTTAGGATTATTGATTTAGGATTTGAGGTTTAAAATTTATGGTATAGTGTTTAATGTTTGGGTTTTTGTATTTTTGAGTTAGGTTTTTTTTTGGATATTTTATTTTTGAATTTAGGGTTTAGGGTTAGTGGTTTAGGTTGTTTTTTTGGTTTTAGGGTTTGGGGTTAAGGATTTAGGTTTTAGGGTTTGGGGTGAAGAATTTGAGTTGTAATATCTCTGGGTTAATGTTTAATATTAGGGTTTTGTTATTTTGGGCTTTGGGTTTAGGGTTTAGTGTTTAGGGTTAAGGTTATGGTTAGGGTTAGTGTTCATGTAAGGGATTCAGGTGAATGGTTTAGGTTTACGGTTAGGGTTAAGCTTAGGGTTAGGGTTTAGGTTAGGGTTAGTTTTTTTTTTTTAAGGTTTTAGGGTTTGTGGTTTAGAATTTGAGGTTTAAAATCTATGGTTTAGTTTTTAATGTTTGGGTTTTCATATTTTGGACTTAGGTTTTTATTTTTGGACATTTTTTTGGACTTAGGGTTTAGGGTTTCGGGTTTAGGATTAGTGTTAGGGTTAGTATTAGGGTTAGGCTGTAGTTTTTTTTTTAGGTTTTATGATTCGAGGTTTAGCATCTTAAGTTTAAAATATAGTGTTTAGTATTTACTGTTTGGGTTTTGGTATTTTTGGCTTAGGGTTTCGGGTTTATGGTTTATGGTTAGGGTTAGGGTTAAGGTTAGGGTTAGAGTTTGGGTTAGGGTTAGGGTTAGGGTTAGGGTTTAGGTTTTTTAGATATTAGGGTTTTTGGGTTTAGGAATTGGATTTAAAATCTATAGTTTAATGTTTAATAATTGTGTTTTCGTATTTTGGACTTAGGTTTTTTTTACATTATATTTTTGAACTTAGGGTTTAGGGTTTATGGTTTAGGTTAGGGTAAATTTTTTTTTTTTAGGTTTTTGGTTTTAGGGTTTAGGATTGGAGGTTTAATACCAACGGCTTAGTGTTTAATGTTTGGATTTGGTATTGGGCTTGGGGTTTAGGGTTTATGGTAGGGTTAATGTTTAGGTAGTTTTTTTAGTTTTAGGTGTTAGAGTTTGGGGTTAAGGATTTGAATTGTAATATCTCTGGTTTAGTGTTTAATGGTAGGATTTTGTTATTTTGGGCTTTGGGTTTAGGTTTTAGGGTTAAGGATAGCGTTAGGGCCAGGGTTCCTGTTAAGGATTGGGTTAGGGTTATATTTTAGGGTTAGGGTTAAGGATAGTGTTAGGGTTAGATTTTAGGGTTAGGGTTAAATTTTAGGATTTTTTTAGGTTTTAGGTTTTGGTATTTAGGATTTTTTGTTTAAAATCTTTGGTTTATTGTTTAATGTTTATGTTTTGGTATTTTGGGATTGGGGTTTCGTGTTAATGGTTTAAGGATTAGGGTTATGGTTAAACTTAGGGTTAGGGTTAGGGTTTAGTTTTTTTTTAGGTTTTAGGGTTTGTGTTTAAGATTTGAGGTTTAAAATCTATGGTTTAGTGTTTAATGTTTGGGTTTTTGTATTTTGGACTTAGGTTTTTTTTGGACTTACGATGTAGGGTTTAGGGTTAAGGGGTTAGGTTTAGGGTTAAGGTGTAAGTTTTTCTTTAGGTTTTATGGTTCAGGGTTTATCACTTGAGATTTTAATTCTATGGTTTAGTATTTAACGTTTGGATTTTGGTATTTTGGGCTAAGGGTTTCAGATTTACGGTTTAGGGTTAAGGTTAGGGTTAGGGTTAGGGTTAGGATTTTGTGTTTTTTAGGTTTTTGGGTTTAGGGTTTAGGATTTGAGGTTTAAATATCAATGATTTAGTGTTTAAAGTTTGGATTTGGTATTTTTAGCTTGGGGTTTTGGGTTTATGGTAGGGTTAGGGTTTAGGTTTTTTTGTTTTGTTTTAGGGTTTGGTTTAAGGATTTACGTTTTAGGGTTTGGGGTTAAGAATTTAAGTTATAATATCCTTGTTCAATGTTTAATATTAGGGTTTTGTTATTTTGGGCTTTGGGTTTAGGGTTTAGTATTTAGGGTTAAGGTAATGGTTAGGGTTAGTGTTCATGTAAGGGATTCAGGTGAATGGTTTAGGGTTACGGTTAGGGTTAATCTTAGGGTTAGGGTTTGGGTTAGGTTAGTTTTTTTTTAAGGTTTTAGGGTTTGTGGTTTAGGATTTGAGGTTTAAAATCTATGGTTTAGTGTTTAATGTTTGGGTTTTCGTATTTTGACTTAGGTTTTTATTTTTGGACATTTTTTTTAGACTTAGGGTTTAGGGTTTAGGGTTTAGGATTAGTGTTAAGGTTAGGATTAGGGTTAGGGTGTAGGTTTTTCTTTAGGTTTTATGATTCAGGGTTTAGCATTTGAGGTTTAAAATATATGGTTTAGTATTTAAGGTTAGGGTTTTTGTATTTTTGGCTTAGGGTTTCAGTTTTATGGTTTAGGGTTAAGGTTAGTGTTTTGTTTTTTTTAGGTTTTTGGGTTTAGGGTTTAGGATTTGAGGTTTAATATCAACGATTCAGTGTTTAAAGTTTGGATTTGGTATTTTGGGCTTGGGATTTAGGGTTTATGCTAGGGTTAGGGTTAGCTAGTTTTTTTAGTTTAGGTTTTAGGGTTTGGAGTTAAGGATTTGAGTTGTAATATCTCTGGTTTAGTGTTTAATGATAGGGTTTTGTTATTTTGGATTTTGGGTTTTGGGTTAGGTTTAAGGATAGGGTTAGGGTTAGGTTTTAGGGTTAGTGTTAAGGATAGGGTTAGGGTTAGGGTTCGTGTTAGGGATAGGGTAAGGGTTAGGTTTTAGGTTTTTTTGGTGTTTAGGATTTTTTTCAAATAATCTATGGTTTAGAGTTTAATGTTTGCATTTTGGTATTTTGGGATTGGGGTTTCGTGTTAATGGTTTACGGATTAGGATTATGGTTTGGGTTAGGGTTAGGGTTTGGGTTAGGGTTAGGGTTTGGGTTAATTTTTTTAGGTTTTAGGGTTTGTGTTTAGGATTTGAGGTTTAAATATATGGTTTAGTGTTTAATGTTTGGGTTTTTGTATTTTGGACTTAGGTTTTTTTTTACTTACGATTTAGGGTTTAGGGTAGAGGGGTTAGATTTAGGGTTAGGGTGTAAGTTTTTCCTTAGGTTTTATGGTTCAGGGTTTAGCACTTGAGATTTTAAATCTACGGTTTAGTATTTAATGTTTGGGTTTTTGTATTTTGGGCTAAGGTTTTCGTGTTTATGGTTTAGGGTTAGGGTTAGGGTTAGGGTTAGTTTTTTTTTGTTTTTTTAGGTTTTTGGGTTTAGGGTTTAGGATTTGAGGTTTAAATATCAATGCCTTAGTGTTTAACGTTTGGATTTGGTATTCTGAGCTTGGTCTTTTTGGTTTATATAGGTTAGGGTTTAGTTTTTTTTTTTTCGTTTTAGGGTTTGGGTTTAAGGATTTATGTTTTAGGGTTTGGGGTTAAGAATTTGACATGTAATATCCTTGTTCAATGTTTAGGATTTGAGGTTTAATATCAACGATTCAGTGTTTAAAGTTTGGATTTAGTATTTTAGGCTTGGGATTTAGGGTTTATGGTAGGGTTAGGGTTTAGCTAGTTTTTTTTAGTTTAGGTTTTAGGGTTTGGAGTTAAGGATTTGAGTTGTAATATCTCTGGTTTAGTGTTTAATGATAGAGTTTTGTTATTTGAATTTTGGGTTTTGGGTTTAGGTTTAAGGATAGGGTTAGGGTTAGGGTTAGGGTTAGGGATAAGGTTAGGGTTAGGGTTAAGGATAGGGTTAGGGTTAGGGTTCGTGTTAGGGATAGGGTTAGGGTTAGGTTTTAGGGGTTTTTTAGGTTTTAGGTTTTGGTGTTTAGGATTTTTTAAAACAAATCTATGGTTTACTGTTTAATGTTTGCATTTTTTATATTTTGGGATTGGGGTTTCTTGTTAATGGTTTAAGGATTAGGGTTATGGTTAAGCTTAGGGTTAGGGTTTGGGTTAGGGTTAGGTTTTGGGTTTAGTTTTTTTTAGGTTTTAGGGTTTGTGTTTAGGATTTGAGGTTTAAAATATATGGTTTACTATTTAATGTTTGGGTTTTTGTATTTTGGACTTAGTTTTTTTTTTTACTTACCATTTAGGGTTTAGGGTTAAGGGGTTAGGTTTAGGGTTAGGGTGTAAGTTTTCTTTAGGTTTTATGGTTCAGGGTTTAACACTTGAGATTTTAAATCTATGGTTTAGTATTTAATGTTTGGGTTTTGGTATTTTGGGATAAGGGTTTTGGGACTATGATTTAGGGTTAAGGTTAGGGTTAAGGTTAGGGTTAGGGTTAGGGTTTTATGTTTTTTTAGGTTTTTGGGTTTAGGCTTTAGGAATTGAGTTTTAAATATCAATGATTTAGTGTTTAAAGTTTGTATTTGGTATTTTGAGCTTGGGGTATTGGGTTTATGGTAGGGTTAGGGTTTAGGTTGTTTTTTTCATTTTAGGGTTTGGGGTTAAGAATTTGAGTTGTAATATCTCTGACTTAATGTTTAATATTAGAGTTTTGTTATTTTGGGCTTTGGGTTTAGGGTTTAGTGTTAAGGGTTAAGGTTATGGTTATGGTTAGGGTTCATGTACGGATTCAGGTGAATGGTTTAGGTTTACGGTTAGGGTTAAGCTTAGTTTTTTTTTTTTTTTTTTTTTAAGGTTTTAGGGTTCGTGATTTAGGATTCGAGGTTTAAAATCTATGGTTTAGTCTTTAATGTTTGGGTTTTCGTATTTTGGACTAAGTTTTTTATTTTTGGACATTTTTTTTGGATTAGGGTTTAGGGTTTAGGGTTTATGGTTTAGGATTAGTGTTAGTGTTAGTATTAGGGTTAGGGTGTAGGTTTTTTTAGGTTTATGATTAAACGAATAGCATCTGATGTTTAAAATATAGGGTTTAGTATTTAGTGATTGGGTTTTGGTATTTTTGGCTTAGGGTATCGGTTTTATGGTTTATGGTTAGGGTTAGGGTTAAGGTTAGGGTTAGAGTTAGGGTTAGGGTTAGGGTTAGGGTTTAGGTTTATTAGATATTAGGGTTTTTGGGTTTAGGATTTGAGGTTTAAAATCTATGGTTTAGTATTTAATGTTTGGGTTTTGGTATTTTGGTTTAAGGATAGGGTTAGGTTTAGGGTTAGGGTTAGGGATAAGGTTAGGGTTAGGGTTAAGGATAGGGTTAGGGTTAGGGTTAGGGTTAGGGTTAGGGTTAGGTTTTAGGTTTTTTTTAGGTTTTAGGTTTTGGTGTTTAGGATTTTTTTTTAAAAATCTATGGTTTACTATTTAATGTTTGCATTTTTTATATTTTGGGATTGGGGTTTCTTGTTAATGGTTTAAGGATTAGGGTTAGGGTTTGGGTTATGGTTAGGTTTTGGGTTTAGTTTTTTTTTTAGGTTTTAGGGTTTGTGTTTAGGATTTGAGGTTTAAAATATATGGTTTAGTGTCTAATGTTTGGGTTTTTGTATTTTGGACTTAGTTTTTTTTTTACTTACCATTTAGGGTTTAGGGTTAAGGGGTTAGGGTTAGGGTTAGGGTGTAAGTTTTCTTTAGGTTTTATGGTTCAGGGTTTAACACTTGAGATTTTAAATCTATGGTTTAGTATTTAATGTTTGGGTTTTGGTATTTTGGGATAAGGGTTTTGGGACTATGATTTAGGGTTAAGGTTAGGGTTAAGGTTAGGGTTAGGGTTAGGGTTTTATGTTTTTTTAGGTTTTTGGGTTTAGGCTTTAGGAATTGAGTTTTAAATATCAATGATTTAGTGTTTAAAGTTGTATTTGGTATTTTGAGCTTGGGGTATTGGGTTTATGGTAGGGTGAGGGCTTATTTTTTTTTTTTTGATGTTAGGGTTTGGGGTTAAGAATTTGATTTGTAATATCTCTGACTTAATGTTTAATATAGGGTTTTGTTATTTTGGGCTTTGGGTTTAGGGTTTAATGTTAAGGGTTAAGGTTATGGTTATGGTTACGGTTCATGTAAGGGATTCAGGTGAATGGTTTAGGTTTACAGTTAGGGTTAAGCTTAGGGTTAGTTTTTTTTTTTTTTTAGAGGTTTTAGGGTTCGTGATTTAGGATTCGAGGTTTAAAATCTATGGTTTAGTCTTTAATGTTTGGGTTTTCGTATTTTGGACTAAGGTTTTTATTTTTGGATATTTTTTTTGGACTTAGGGTTTAGGGTTTAGGGTTTAGGGTTTAGGATTAGTGTTAGTGTTAGTATTAGGGTTAGGGTGTAGGTATTTTTTAGGTTTATGATTAAACGAATAGCATCTGATGTTTAAAATAGAGGGTTTAATATTTAGTGATTGGGTTTGGGTATTTTTGGCTTAGGGTATCGGGTTTATGGTTTATGGTTAGGGTTAGGGTTAAGGTTAGGGTTAGAGTTAGGGTTAGGGTTAGGGTTAGGGTTAGGGTTTAGGTTTATTAGATATTAGGGCCTAAAAAACACAAAATGCTAACCCTAACCCTAACCCTAACCTTAACCCTAAACCGTAAATCTGAAACCCTTAGCCCAAAATACCGAAATCCAAACATTAAATACTAAACCATAGATTTAAAATCTTGAGTGATAAACCCTGAACCATAAAACCTAAAGAAAAACATACACCTTAACCCTAATCCTAACCCCTTAACCCTAAAACCTACATCGTAAGTCCAAAAAAAACCTAAGTCCAAAATACAAAAACCCAAACATTAAACACTAAACCATAGATTTTAAACCTCAAATCTTAAACACAAACCCTAAAACCTAAAAAAAACTAAACCCTAACCCTAACCCTAACCCAAACCCTAACCCTAAGTTTAACCATAACCCTAATCCTTAAACCATTAACACGAAACCCCAATCCCAAAATACCAAAACACAAACATTAAACACTAAACCATAGATTTTAAACAAAAAATCCTAAACACCAAAACCTAAAACCTAAAAAAACCCTAAAATTTAACCCTAACACTATCCTTAACCCTAACCCTAAAATATAACCCTAACCCTATCCTTAACACGAACCCTGGCCCTAACCCTATCCTTAACCCTAAAACCTAAACCCAAAGCCCAAAATAACAAAACCCTATCATTAAACACTAAACAAGAGATATTACAATTCAAATCCTTAACCCCAAACTCTAACACCTAAAACTAAAAAAACTACCTAAACCCTAACCCTACCATAAACCCTAAACCCCAAGCCCAATACCAAATCCAAACATTAAACACTAAGCCGTTGGTATTAAACCTCAAGTCTTAAACCCTAAAACCAAAAACCTAAAAAAAAAAAAATTTACCCTAACCCTAAACCCTAAACCCTAAACCCTAAGTACAAAAATATAATGTAAAAAAAAAAACCTATCAATGATTTAGTGTTTATAGTTTGGATTTGGTATTTTGAGCTTGGGGTTTTGGGTTTATGGTAGGGTTAGGGTTTAGGTTGTTTTTTTCGTTTTAGGGTTTGGTGTTAAGAATTTGAGTTATAATATCCTTGTTCAATGTTTAATATTAGGGTTTTGTTATTTTGGGCTTTGGGTTTAGGGTTTAGTGTTTAGGGTTAAGGTAATGGTTAGGGTTAGTGTTCATGTAAGGGATTCAGTTGAATGGTTTAGGGTTACGGTTAGGTTTAATCATAGGGTTAGGGTTTGGGTTAGGTTAGTTTTTTTTTTTAAGGTTTTAGGGTTTGTGGTTTAGGATTTGAGGTTTAAAATCTATGGTTTAGTGTTTAATGTTTGGGTTTTCATATTTTGGACTTAGGTTTTTATTTTTGGACATTTTTTTAGACTTAGGTTATAGGATTTAGGGTTTAGGATTCGTGTTAAGGTTAGGATTAGGGTAAGGGTGTAGGTTTTCCTTTAGGTTTTATGATTCAGGGTTTAGCATTAAATATATGGTTTAGTATTTAAGGTTAGGTTTTTTGTATTTTTGGCTTAGGGTTTCAGTTTTATGGTTTAGGGATAAGGTTCGGTTTTTTTTTTTTTTTTAGGTTTTTGGGTTTAGGGTTTAGGATTTGAGGTTTAATATCAACGATTCAGTGTTTAAAGTTTGGATTTGGTATTTTGGGCTAAGGATTTAGGGTTTATGCTAGGGTTAGGGTTTAGCTAGTTTTTTTAGTTTAGGTTTTAGGGTTTGGAGTTAAGGATTTGAGTTGTAATATCTCTGGTTTAGTGTTTAATGATAGGGTTTTGTTATTTTGGATTTTGGGTTTTGGGTTTTGGGTTAGGTTTAAGGATAGGGTTAGGGTTAGGGTTCGTGTTAGGGATAGGGTTAGGGTTAGGTTTTAGGGTTAGTGTTAAGGATAGGGTTAGGGTTAGGGTTCGTGTTAGGGATAGGGAAAGGGTTAGGTTTTAGGTTTTTTTGGTGTTTAGGATTTTTTTCAAAAAATCTATGGTTGAGTGTTTAATGTTTGCATTTTTTATTTTGGGATTGGGGTTTCGTGTTAATGGTTTACGGATTAGGATTATGGTTAAGCTTAGGGTTAGGGTTTGTGTTAGGGTTAGGGTTTGGGTTTATTTTTTTAGGTTTTAGGTTTTGTGTTTAGGATGAGGTTTAAAATATATGGTTTAGTGTTTAATGTTTTGGTTTTTGTATTTGGACTTAGTTTTTTTTTTACTTACGATATTTTTTTTTATTTTTTTTTTATTTCAACTACCCTTGGGTGGGTAAGGGGCTGAGCAGCACCCCCAGGCCTTAACATTAATAAACAAAACAAAATACAACGGAGGGGGACATAAACCTAACCTCCAACCTAAGGTGGTTCAGAGTCAACTTTCCAAAAGAAGAAGTCAACTCCTCCCCGTACATCAATGATGAAACCGAAATACTAAGCACCTAAGGAGAGGACTCCTCTCAATACAAAGTATCTAGGAAACATAAACAAGGGAGACTCTCCCTTTACAAGGTAGAATAAAAGTAAACTAACCTATTCAGATAGCTATAGTTGAAATCTGCAAGGTCGATCAAGGTGGTTCCTTAATTCTTCTGGTCTTCCTTCTTCTAAATCTAGGCATCTCCAGTAAATCCAGCTGATAGTATGATTTTGCTTCCTTAGGCATGTGCTGGCTGCTGAAGTATATATGTGGACTGGTTATCATGTGACTGTGTTTTGAAAGAGCATCAGCCACCCAATTTGCTTCTCGAAATATATGTAAGCACTTGAATTGCTGAGTCTGAGAGATGAGATCTTGCAATCTTGCCAGCTGTGTGATGATACTCCATTGAGGAGCTGTCTTCTTTAAAATCCAATGTACTACTAGTTGAGAATCAAGCTCCAAAATTATGTTTCTATATCCCAGTTCAAGTGCCCAAGTCATACCAAATATTGCTGCCTCTATTTCCGCTTTGTTGTTTGTTCCTTCTCCAAGGGGTGTTGTGAAAGCCATCACCAATTTACCATTTTTATCCCTCAAAATACCGCCAGCTCCCAACCTGCCAGGATTAGTGCTTGCGCTGCCATCGGTGTTTACTTTGAGCCATTGGTCGAGAGGTTTAAGCCATGTTACCAAACTACTTTGATGTCGTGCACACACTTTTCACATTTTTGAATTAAATCTGTCCATTTTGCAGGCCACTGAAGCTGAGGGAAGGCTGTGGAAAGCATTTTGTAGTTATCCTTGTAGATGGCATATTTGACCCTACTGATATTGGTTGTCTTGCCTCCATATTTAGCTGCGCACCTGTTCTTCCATAAGTTCCAACAAATGAAAATTGGGGTCGCTTGCAGAAGTAATCTGTGGGCTGCATTCTTAGGTGTGGCAGTCCACCACTGCTTGAGCAGTGAGTGCAAGTCAGTCTGGTCTGGCCTCAGCCCTGCAGTGGCTGCAAAGTTGGTCCAGATGTTGGTTGCGAAGTTCCCTTTGTTGAAGATATGCTCAATCCAATCCATACTGCCCTATCAAAACAACAAACACACTTTGATGGCTCAATGCCAAAACTAGTTAGCCTGTCGTTAGTAGGGAGTTTACACCTAACGGTTCTCCATAGTAAAAAGGAAATCTTAAAAGGAATGTATTTATGCCATAAAAAAGAGTTAAAGTGATGTTTAGCTCTTTTTTCGCGGATTTCCTCCCAGGCTGATGAACAGCTGAATGCTCCATGAGTGTTGAGTTTCCAAACTGGCTGATCTAGAAGATGTTGTTGAGGTGAAATCTCTGTAGCTAGTATGTTGGATAATTGACTGGCAGGTGCCTCCTCCAACAGCTTGCTCCAATTCCACCTCCCTTCCTCCCAAAATTCAGCAACTGTGGAGTGGTTGAATCTATTATTGGTGGTGGAGAAGTTTGAAAGGGGTCCACTACCGAGCCAGTTGTCCCACCAGAAGGAACAATTCCCAGCTTGGAGCTTCCATTGAATATGTTGTTCCACCTGCTGTCTATTCATCAGCATATGTTTCCATTTCAAAGAATCACCTGTATCCCTTTTTTGCTAACCGGGTTGGATCTTTGGCAATATTTAGCTTTTAAGAATTCACCCCACAGAGTGTGTTTGGTTCTAAAGATCCACCACTGTTTGAATTGAAAGGCCCTGCAAATATCATGTAAGTTCATCATTCCCACCCCCCCTTCATCATAGGGGTAACTTAGATTTTTCCATGAAGCCCAGTGGTACTTCTTCCTATCGCTCTTCCATCCCCAGAAAAAATCAGCTATAAGCATTTGGATTTGCTTAAGTATTGTCACTGGAGGTGTTACTGCAGATAGAAGGTGAATAGGAAGAGCTTGAAGAACATGCTTAGTGAGAATAGCCTTGCCTCCATAGCTAAGTTGTTTGGTTTGCCAACCTGTAATTCTACCAACAACCTTGTTAACAAGATCAGAAAAATAAACATTTCTAGGCCTGCCAACAAATAAAGGGCATTCTAGGTAAGTAATAGGACCCTGTTTTTCTTTGAACCCTGTCAGCCTCTTAATTCTATCTCTAGTGCTACTAAAAGCATTAGAGTGCAGCATAAAGTGGCTTTTATCAACATTAATGAGTTGTCCAGAAGTGGTCTCATAATCCTTTAAAGTTGCCATTAAGAGTTTTAAAGTTTTGTACCTTCCAGAAGAAAACAGAATTATGTCATCAGCAAAACTCAAATGGTTCACTTGGGGTCCCCTCATTTTCATGAATAAACCATTATAATCCGGGTGATTATGTAACCTGTTGAGAGATCTTGAAAGCATCTCAGCACCTAAAATAAATAGGGCCGGAGAAAGAGGATCACCTTGCTTGAGTCCCCTAGAGGAGTTGAAAAAACCATACCTCTTACCATTCACAATGATTGAGTACCAATTGTTAGCCATGATTCTCCATACCATATCAATGAACACCTCATCAAACCCCATTTTCCTTAGAACTAAGCAAATATATGACCATGAGACTCTGTCATAAGCTTTTGCCATGTCTAGTTTAATAATGACATTACTTCCAATGTTGGGTTTCTTGATTTGGTGAATGATTTCCTGGGCTAACATGATGTTTTCAGAGATGCTTCTTCCTTTCACAAAACCGGACTGATTGGGAGAAATCAAAGAGGGGAGAATAGGGCTAAGTCTGTTACTCACTAGTTTGGGAATTATTTTACTAGTGAAGTTACTTAGACTTATAGGCCTAAACTCAGTAAGTTTGTTTGGATTATTTACTTTGGGGAGCAGCACAATACAAGAATGGGAGAAATATTTAGGAATCATTTGTCCACTGAAAAACGCCTGAATCACCCCCATTAGATCATGCTTGATAATGTGCCAGCACTTCTGAAAGAAGTATCCATTCATGCCATCAGGACCTGCTGCAGAATTAGAGTTCATAGCAAAAACTACCTTCTTAAGTTCATTCATATTTGGAACCTTGGTAAGATGAGTATTCTGATCATGACTAACCATCCTTGGAATACACTCCAAGGTGTGCTCATTAATAGGCTTTTCCTCACATGTGAATATAAATTTGAAGTGGTCGCAAGCAGCTTGAGCAATGTTATCCTCACCTTGAATCCAATCCCCATTTTCAGTGACAATTTTGTGCACAAAAGGTTTCCTTCTCCTTCCCCTTATAATAGAATGGAAGTATTTGGAGTTGGTGTCACCTTCCTTGAACCATTGGAGTTGGGTTTTCTGCTTCAAAACAGTATCCTCCAACTTGAGGAATTTAATATATTTAGCATTGATTTCATGAAGGGCACTCCTATGTGAGTCACTTTGGTCAAGGATGTATTCCTCTTCAGCTTTGTGCGCCTGTTCCTCATACATCCTTACTTTTTGAAAAATATCACCAAATTCCTTTCTTGACCAAGTACTAAGAGTGTTTGATAATCTTTTCATTTTCTGGTGGAATTTCCACATGCCATTACCTTCTACATCCTTATCCCAACAAGTTTTCACAATTTCCATGAACTGAGGGTTATCAACCCAACAATTAAGGAATTTGAAATACTTGATGTGATCAGAATTTGTGGAAACCATTTCCATGAGCAGAGGACAATGATCTGACCCAGTGGAAGACAAGTGAGTGATGGTGGTTTGAGGCATCTTTTCTAACCATGAATCATTAACCAAAGCCCTATCAAGCCTCTTCCAGATTCTGTGATTGATACTCCTCTTATTTGACCAAGTGAATTTGTGTCCACTGAACCCAATGTCCAATAGTCCACATGCTCTTATAATAGCAATAAAATCCATGCTCTTCCTCATATTGTAAGGCACTCCTCCCAGTTTTTCATCTACAGCAGTTATAACATTATAATCTCCAACTGCGCACCAAGGTTTGGTGTTCACTGTTGCCTGCTGAAGCATCTTGTCCCAGAGAGGTCTCCTAAGGTGATCCTTGCATTTTGCATAGACAAACGTACTAGTAAATTGGTATTGTAACTCATTGTGTTTCATGTCACAAGTGATTTGCTGTTCATCTTCATCAAGAATATTACAGTCAATATCGCTGCTCCAAAAAACCCAAATCTTGCCATTACAATTACTAGTGGCATTATCCATGTTTAATTGAACTTTGAAGTTTTGTACATGAACACTATCAGAGAAAGGTTCCAAAATGGTAATAACAGATAAATGGTGAAGCTTTCTGAGCATCTTTAATCTCTCCAACACTCCCTGAGTGTTGATCCCTCTCACATTCCATATAAGTGTACAAATCATTTAGAGGATTTAGAGGAGAAGAGCCTAGTGTTAGGTCTGCCAGCAGTGACAGTATTGACTTTGTCATGCTTGAGCCCTCTTGGAGATAATCCCTGACTTTGTGTTGCCTGTTGAAGCTCCTCTTCTAGGGCCTGGTCCTTATGAGAGCTAAGTGCCTTGAAAGGATCCTCCCTAGTCTCATCATCCTCTTCAGGTTCTTCTAGGGATTGATTATCTTTCTCCAGATCATCCTCAGAGTTATCAACTGCATACTCATCAACAGGAGGAACAGTATTTAGCTTGCAAACTTGCTGTCTTATATCCGGAGGTTCAGCTGATGGAGATGTCATGTACTGATCCTTACATGAATCATCCCTCCTCCCTTGTTCCTGCTCATTTTCTTTGTCTTGCAGCCTGGTTTGTCTTCTTTTTGCAGCATCTCTTTTCTGTTTGCTTGGTTTGTTTTTACTCTTAGGGGTGATGCCTTGAGTATTGTCACTTGGTTCCCTTTTATCTTTTTCTTTCCTTTTTTCATTTTGTTGTTTCTCTTGATTTTCCAGCACTGCATGTTCCCTGTTATTACTGTCCAGGTCCTGCTGCTGCCTCTGTTGTGGAACCTCTTGTTGCTGTTTGTCTTTGTTATCAATATAGGCTCTAAGGTCAGAAATATGGTCAATATACAACCCCTCATGCAGAACATGAGGCAGATTCCCCCCTTTGGTAACCCCTTCCTGCAGATTAGTGGGCTTCTCCTGACACCCTCCATCCATACCGTCATCAATTTCAACAGCCAACCCAACATTCATAACATTAACAATAGCAGTTACAGGGGGCTGCTGGGGTGTGGGAAGAGATAAGTCAATACCTATTCTCTTGTAATTATTGGCTTGTGTGGATTGAGTTTGATGTTGTTGTAGACTTGTTCTTTGATTTGTTGATGGTGAAATAATATTTATATCTTGAACTTGCTGTGTATCACTGTCTGCATTACTTTCTTGTGTTGAATTGTCCATCTGCAGCTCTTGGACATTTGATCTTTGATTTGTTGATGGTGAGACAATATTTGGCTCTTGGATTTGTTGGATATTACTGTCTGCAGCTCCTTTCTTTTCTGATGTGGTCATTTGCTGCTCCTGTACAGCCTGTTCCTGCAATTCTAAATCACTGTAAACATTATGAGTAGTAATGGGAGGGGTGATACCTGTGATATTTGCTGCCTGCTGCCTGTTATCACTGCTTGTCTTGTGTTGTGGTGATCGAGCTCTCCATGCTGTTTTGGGTTGAACTTGCTCCAAGTTCTTTGATTGTTTTCTTCTTTGTGTCTGCCACTGCTCCTCCTTTTCTGTAACCTCTTGATCATAATTTTTCTGGCCCTGCTTTCTTGTCTCTTGCTGTTTCCCATCTTGGTGATTTCCTTTTTGATTTTGCTTGAAAGTTTCCTCTATTACCTCTCCACCTTGATGTTGATCGCCTCTTGATTTATTTATTTTATCAGGCTCCATTTCTTTCCTCTTGTTCACCTCTTCATCTCTTCTTTTTATAGTGCAATCATAATCCATATGCCCTTGATGTTTACAATACATACAATAGTCGGGGATACCTTCATATTGAACCTTCAACAATCTCCCCTTGTTGGGGTCTGAATTTTTGAAACCCAACCATACATGTTCAGGCCTTTTCTTAGTGAGGTCAACTTGAACTTTCACCCTTGTTGTACTACCTCTAGTCTTTTGAGAAGTCGGAGAATCAAGATATAATACCTTCCCAACAGATTCCAAGATAGTAGTCAAAAGAACCTTATTATAACAATGCCATGGTAGGCCTGGTACAGCCACCCAAATAGGAACAATAGGAGTTTCTTCCTCTGGGGTAAAATCAGGGGTCCAAGCTTGAATTCTCATCAATTGCCCTTCAATAGTAATCCTCAATTTTGTCCAAACAGTTGATAATCGAATTCATTATCTAGATCAATATACACATGTCTAGAGTTAAAGTGTGTAATCTTCACCCCCCCAGTAAGTTGAGTTTGAAGGGTGAAACTCTTTCTAACCAACTCCATTTTAGGCATAGTATTGGTGAACTTGCCCACAAGCGTATACTTACAACACTCAGCCAACTTCACATAGTAATCATGCTCATCTAATAACACAGCAGGATACCCTTGTCTAGTAGTATGTATGGGATCATTCAACATAATTGGAATCTCATTCTTAGACTGAATATACCTCAAGCGGGCTGCAAAAGATTGAACCACAGTGTATGGAGCAGGTTCACTAGCTTTGTCCAGTTTAGCATTGTTACTAATGTTTTGTCCTTGTTGGTGGTTGTTAGGAGGTCTAGCATTTCCTTGCGCAGCATTATTACCAGTTTTATTATTTCCATCTAATTGGGAGTTAGGATCATACCTTGTAAAATTGTTGGAAATCTTTGGGAAGTTGCTTTGGTACTCCATGTTTTCCTTATTGCTTTGGTATGCTGAATTTGTTCCTCCCTGTTTGTTGTCCTCTTGTCTTTGAGTTTTTTGAGGAGTTTGTATGTGATTTGTTTGATTTTCTTTATCATTTGCAGCCTTGTTTGGATTCTTTGTTCCCTGCTGCAATTTCTTACCTAAAAGCTGATGTTTTTGGCCTGTTTGATCCAGGTTTTGAGTCTGTGAATGTCCATTCTCCTCACTTTTGTCTTCTTGATTTGGCATGACCTGAGCAGTAGCAGCAATGATGTTAGGTGTTAGATAGGATGATTTACCTGAAGTTCCAAAGGAAAATTTCGAAGCTTGATCTCCATTCAATGAGGTTGCTGTATGCATCCTCATAGTGCTGCTGTTAATGCCCTGCTGCTCAGCCGAAATTCCCCCCAGTTGATTGTTATTGCCTTGTATCATCATTATTGTTTCAATTGATTGATGTCATTCAATATGATATTTAGTTCAACATTTCGACTGGATTCCAGCTGCTCGACTTCACTTTTTGTATCTTTTGTTGTCTTTTGAACGCAGCTTCCTTGAGTGATAGTGAATTGTTGTTAGAATTGTTAGAGTTGTTTCCTGCCTCAAAATCGTTAGAAACATCATTATGGTGAACATTTATAGACTGGGAATTAGTCCTCATCGACAAATATCCATGGTTTCCGGTGACTTGAGCTCTGTGTATGTTGGATTTCTCCCCGCCGGTGATTTCCTGATCCTTTTCAGCTGAAATTTCGTTGAGATGATCCTTATCAACAGGTGAGTAAACCCCAGTACTCAATTCGTTACAACATTGACTCGAAGATGCTCGATTTTGAGTGCGCATCTCAGGCGATTCTGTCGCGATTCTCGCCAAATTCATTTCGCGATTGCTGCCAATTGGGACGATGGAATCGATTGATTTTTGGGTATGTTGTAGATCGTGACTATTATTATCAGGTTCCCCCAACATTTTTCCTCGATTCAACTCAGAAATTCCTGGGGAAATGTTTTCTCGTTCTCACTCAAACTCTTCCTCTGAAAACTCAGTGTTCATCGCATCAGTGTCTTACGATTTCGAAGAGTTGTGAGATGATTCGTGGTGCGTGTAATTGTGGGTTTTGTTGCCCTCATCAGGACGATCCTGTTGGCTTTGGTCCGGCAGATTTTGGAGCTCCACCGGCGACGCACGCGCCGATGAGGCGGTGCGAAATTTTGAATCCATTGTATCCGTTTGAACAGTAGATTTGTATCCATTTGAACAGTGTATTTAGGTTTTTTTTTACTTACGATTTAGGGTTTAGGGTTAAGGGGTTAGGTTTAGGGTTAGGGTGTAAGTTTTTCCTTAGGTTTTATGGTTCAGGGTTTAGCACTTGAGATTTTAAATCTATGGTTTAGTATTTAATGTTTGGGTTTTGGTATTTTGGGCTAAGGTTTTCGTGTTTATTGTTTAGGGTTAGGGTTAGGGTTAAGGTTAGGGTTAGGGTTAGGGTTAGTTTTTTTTGTTTTTTTAGGTTTTTTGTTTTAGGGTTTAGGATTTGAGGTTTAAATATCAATGCCTTAGTGTTTAAAGTTTGGATTTGGTATTCTGAGCTTGGTGGTTTTGGTTTATGGTAGGGTTAGGGTTTAGGTTTTTTTTTTGTTTTAGGGTTTGGGTTTAAGGATTTACGTTTTAGGGTTTGGGGTTAAGAATTTGAGTTGTAATATCCTTGTTCAATGTTTAATATTAGGGTTTTGTTATTTTGGGCTTTGCGTTTAGGGTTTAGTGTTAAGGGTTAAGGTAATGGTTAGGGTTAGTGTTCATGTAAGGGATTCAGGTGAATGGTTTAGGGTTACGGTTAGGGTTAATTTTAGGGTTAGGGTTTGGGTTAGGTTAGTTTTTTTTTTTAAGGTTTTAGGGTTTGTGGTTTAGGATTTGAGGTTTAAAATCTATGGTTTAGTGTTTAATGTTTGGGTTTTCGTATTTTGGACTTAGGTTTTTATTTTTGGACATTTGTTTTAGACTTAGGGTTTAGGGTTTAGGGTTTAGGGTTTAGGATTAGTGTTAAGGTTAGGATTAGGGTTAGGGTGTAGGTTTTCCTTTAGGTTTTATGATTCAGGGTTTAGCATTTGAGGATTAAAATATATGGTTTAGTATTTAAGGTTAGGGTTTTTGTATTTTTGGCTTAGGGTTTAAGTTTTATGGTTTAGGGTTAAGGTTAGGGTTTTGTTTTTTTAGGTTTTTGTATTTAGGGTTTAGGATTTGATGTTTAATATCAACGATTCACTGTTTAAAGTTGGGATTTGGTATTTTGGGCTTGGGATTTAGGGTTTATGCTAGGGTTAGGGTTTAGCTAGTTTATTTAGTTTAGGTTTTATGGTATGGAGTTAAGGATTTGAGTTGTAATATCTCTGGTTTAGTGTTTAATGATAGGGTTTTTTTATTTTAGGTTTTGGGTTTTGGGTTTAGGTTTAAGGATAGGGTTAGGGTTAGGGTTAGGGTTAGGGATAGGGTTAGGGTTAGGTTTTAGGGTTAGGGTTAAGGATAGGGTTAGGGTTAGGGTTCGTGTTAAGGATAGGGTAAGGGTTAGGTTTTAGTTTTTTTTGGTGTTTAGGATTTTTTTCAAAAAATCTATCGTTTAGTGTTTAATGTTTGCATTTTGGTATTTTGGGATTGGGGTTTCGTGTTAATGGTTTACGGATTAGGATTATGGTTAAGCTTAGGGTTAGGGTTTGGGTTAGGGTTAGGGTTTGGGTTTATTTTTTTTAGGTTTTAGGGTTTGTGTTTAGGATTTGAGGTTTAAAATATATGGTTTAGTGTTTAATGTTTGGGTTTTTGTATTTTGGACTTAGGTTTTTTTTTTACTTACGATTTAGGGTTTAGGGTTAAGGGGTTAGGTTTAGGGTTAGGGTGTAAGTTTTTCCTTAGGTTTTATGGTTCAGGGTTCAACACTTGAGATTTTAAATCTATGGTTTAGTATTTAATGTTTGGGTTTTGGTATTTTGGGAAAAGGGTTTTGGGTCTATGATTTAGGGTTAAGGTTAGGGTTAAGGTTAGGGTTAGGGTTAGGGTTAGGATTTTATGTTTTTTTAGGTTTTTGGGTTTAGGATTTAGGAATTGAGTTTTAAATATCAATGATTTAGTGTTTAAAGTTTGTATTTGGTATTTTGAGCTTGGGGTATTGGGTTTATGGTAGGGTTAGGGTTTAGGTTGTTTTTTTGGTTTTAGGGTTTGGGATTAAGAATTTGAGTTGTAATATCTCTGACTTTATGTTTAATATTAGGGTTTTGTTCTTTTGGGCTTTGGGTTTAGGGTTTAGTGTTAAGGGTTAAGGTTATGGTTAGGGTTAGGGTTCATGTAAGGGATTCAGGTGAATGGTTTAGGTTTACGGTTAGGGTTAAGCTTAAGGTTAGGGTTAGTTTTTTTTTAAAGGTTTTAGGGTTTGTGATTTAGGATTTGAGGTTTAAAATCTATGGTTTAGTCTTTAATATTTGAGTTTTCGTATTTTGGACTAAAGTTTTTATTTTTGGACATTTTTTTGGACTTAGGGTTTAGGGTTTAGGGTTTAGGGTTAGTATTAGGGTTAGGGTGTAGGTTTTTTTAGGTTTATGATTCAACGATTAGCATCTGATGTTTAAAATATAGTGTTTAGTATTTAGTGATTGGATTTTGGTATTTTTGGCTTAGGGTATCAGGTTTATGGTTTATGGTTAGGGTTAGGGTTAAGGTTAGGGTTAGAGTTAGGGTTAGGGTTAGGGTTAGGGTTAGGGTTTAGGTTTATTAGATATAAGGGTTTTTGGGTTTAGCATTTGAGGTTTAAAATCTATGGTTTAGTGTTTAATGTTTGGGTTTTCGTATTTTGGACTTAGGTTTTTTTTTTTACATTATATTTTTGAACTTAGTGTTTAGGGTTTATGGTATAGGGTTAGGGTAAGTTTTTGTTTTTTTAGGTTTTGGGTTTTAGGGTTTAGGATTTGAGGTTTAATACCAACGGCTTAGTGTTTAAAGTTTGGATTTGGTATTTTGGGCTTGGGGTTTAGGGTTTATGGTAGGTGTAGGGTTTAGGTAGTTGTTTTAGTTTAGGTTTTAGGGTTTGGGGTTAAGGATTTTAGTAGTAATATCTCTGGTTTAGTATTTAATGATAGGGTTTGTTATTTTGGGTTTTGGGTTTAGGGTCTAGGATTAAGGGTAGGGTGAGGGTGAGGGTTCGTGTTAGGGATATGGTAAGGGTTAGGTTTTAGGGTTAGGGTTAGGGTTAGGGTTCATGTTATGGATAGGGTTAGGGTTGGTTTTTTCTTTTTAGGTTTTAGGTTTTGGTGTTTAAGATTTTTTGTTTAAAATCTATGGTTTAGCGTTTAATGTTTGCGTTTTGGTACTTTGGGATTGGGGTTTCGTGTTAATGGTTTAAGGATTAGGGTTATGGTTAAGCTTAGGGTTAGGGTTTGGGTTAGGGTTAGGGTTAGGGTTTAGTTTTTTTTAGTTTTTAGGGTTTGTGTTTAGGATTTGAGGTTTAAATTATATGGTTTAGTGTTTAATGTTTGGGTTTTGTATTTTGGACTTAGGTTTTTTTTGGTCTTACGATGTAGGGTTTAGGGTTAAGGGGTTAGGTTTAGGGTTAGGGTGTAAGTTTTTCTTTAGGTTTTATGGTTCAGGGTTTACCACTTGAGATTTTAAATCTATGGTTTAGTATTTAATGTTTGGGTTTTTGTATTTTGGGCTAAGGGTTTCGACTTTGTGGTTTAGGGTTAAGGTTAGGGTTAGGGTTAGGGTTAGTTTTTTTTTTTTTTAGGTTTTTGGGTTTAGGGTTTAGGATTTGAGGTTTAAATATCAATGATTTAGTGTTTAAAGTTTGGATTTGGTATTTTGAGCTTGTTGTTTTGGGTTTATGGTAGGGTTAGGGTTTAGGTTGTTTTTTTGGTTTTAGGGTTTTGGGTTAAGGATTTAGGGTTTAGGGTTTGGGGTGAAGAATTTCAGTTGTAATATCTCTGGTTTAATGTTTAATATTAGGGTTTTGTTATTTTGGGCTTTGGGTTTAGGGTTTAGTGTTTAGGGTTAAGGTTATGGTTAGGGTTAGGGTTCATGTAAGGGATTCAGGTGAATGGTTTTGGTTTACGGTTAGGGTTAAGCTTAGGGTTAGGGTTTGTGGTTAGGGTTAGTTTTTTTTTAAAAGTTTTTAGGGTTTGTGGTTTAGGATTTGAGGTTTAAAATCTATGGTTTAGTCTTTAATGTTTGGGTTTTCTTTTTTTTAACTTAAGTTTTTTTTTGGACATTTTTTTGGACTTAGGGTTTAGGGTTTAGGGTTTAGGATTAGTGTTAGGTTATTATTAGGGTTAGGCTGTAGTTTTTTTTTAGATTTTATGATTCAAGGTTTAGCATCTGAAGTTTAAAATATAGTGTTTAGTATTTACTGTTTGGGTTTTGGTATTTTTGGGTTAGGGTTTCAGGTTTATGGTCTATGGTTAGGGTTAGGGTTAAGGTTAGGGTTAGAGTTTGGGTTAGGGTTAGGGTTTAGGTTTTTTAGATATTAGGGTTTTTTGGTTTAGGATTTGGATTTAAAATCTATAGTTTAGTGTTTAATAATTGGGTTTTCATATTTTGGACTTAGTGTATTTTTTACATTATATTTTTGAACTTAGGGTTTAGGGTTTAGGGTTAGGGTAAATTTTTTTTTTTTAGGTTTTTGGTTTTAGCGTTTAGGATTTGAGGTTTAATACCAACGGCTTAGTGTTTAATGTTTGGATTTTGTATTGGGTTGGGGTTTAGGGTTTATGGAAGGGTTAAGGTTTAAGTAGTTTTTTTAGTTTTAGGTGTTAGAGTTTGGGGTTAAGGATTTGAATTGTAATATCTCTGGTTTAGTGTTTAATGATAGGGTTTTGTTATTTTGTTCTTTGGGTTTAGGTTTTAGGGTTAAGGATAGGGTTAGGGCCAGGGTTGTGTTAAGGATAGGGTTAGGGTTATATTTTACGATTAGGGTTAAGGATAGTGTTAGGGTTAGATTTTAGGGTTAGGGTTAAATTTTAGGGTTTTTTAGGTTTTAGTCTTGGTGTTTAGGATTTTTTGTTTAAAATCTATGGTTTAGTGTTTAATGTTTGCGTTTTGGTATTTTGGGATTGGAGTTTCGTGTTAATGGTTTAAGGATTAGGGTTATGGTTAAACTTAGGGTTAGGGTTTGGGTTAGGGTTTAGTTTTTTTTAGGTTTTATGGTTTGTGTTTAGGATTTGAGGTTTAAAATCTATGGTTTAGTGTTTAATGTTTGGGTTTTTGTATTTTGGACTTAGGTTTTTTGTGGACTTACGATGTAGGTTTTAGGGTTAAGGGGTTAGGTTTAGGGTTAAGGGGTTAGGTTTTTCTTTAGGTTTTATGGTTCAGGGTTTATCACTTCAGATTTTAAATCTATGGTTTAGTATTTAATGTTTGGATTTTGGTATTTTGGGCTAAGGGTTTCAGATTTACGGTTTAGGGTTAAGGTTAGGGTTAGGGTTAGGATTTTGTTTTTTTTAGGTTTTTGGGTTTAAGGTTTAGGATTTGAGGTTTAAATATCAATGATTTAATGTTTAAAGTTTGGATTTAGTATATTGAGCTTGGTGTTTTGGGTTTATGTAGGGTTAGGGTTTGGGTTGTTTTTTTGGTTTTTGGGTTTGGGGTTAAGGATTTAGGTTTTAGGGTTTGGGGTTAAGAATTTGAGTTGTAATATCTCTGGTTTAATTTTTAATATTAGGGTTTTGTTATTTTTGGTTTTGGGTTTAGGGTTTTGGGTTTATGGTTAAGGTTATAGTTAGGGTTAGGGTTCGTGTAAGGGATTTAGGTGAATGGTTTAGGGTTACATTTAGGGTTAATCTTAGAGTTAGGGTTAGGGTTTAGGTTTTTTTAGGTTTTAGGGTTTGTGTTTACGATTTGAGGTTTAAAATATATGGTTTAGTGTTTAATGTTTGGGTTTTCGTATTTTGGACTTATGTTTTTTTGGACTTACGATTTAGGGGTTAGGTTTAGGGTTAGGGTGTAATTTTTTTTTAGGTTTAATGGTTCAGGGTTTAGCACTTGAGATTTTAAATCTATGGTTTAGTATTTAATGTTTGGGTTTTGGTATTTTGGACTAAGGGTTTCAGGTTTATGGTTTAGGGTTAGGGTTAGGGTTAAGGTTAGGGTTAGGGTTAGGGTTAGGGTTTTGTGTTTTTTAGGTTTTTGGGTTTAGGGTTTAGGATTTGAGGTTTAAATATCAATGCTTTAGTGTTTAAAGTTTGGATTTGGTATTTTAAGCTTGGGGTTTTGGGTTTATGGTAGGGTTAGGGTTTAGTTTTTTTTTTGTTTTAGGGTTTGGGGTTAAGAATTTGGTTGTCATATCTTTGGTTTAATGTTTAATATTAGGGTTTTGTTATTTTGGGCTTTGGGTTTAGGGATTAGTGTTTATGGTTAAGGATATGGTTAGGTTTAGGGTTCTTGTAAGGGATTCAGGTGAATGGTTTAGGTTTACGGTTAGGGTTAAGCTTAGGGTTAGGGTTTGGATTAGGGTTAGTTTTTTTTTTAAAGGTTTTAGGGTTTGTGGTTTAGGATTTGAGGTTTAAAATTAGCGTTTAATGTTTGGGTTTTCATATTTTTGACTTAGGTTTTTATTTTTGGACATTTTTTTGGGACTTAGTGTTTATGGTTTAGGGTTTAGGATTAGTGTTAGTGTTAGGATTAGGGTTAGCGTGTAGGTTCTTTTTAGGTTTTATGATTCAGGGTTTAGCATTTGTGGTTTAAAATCTATGATTTAGTATTTAATATTTGGGTTTTGGTATTTTTGGCTTAGTGTTTCAGGTTTATGGTTTAGGGTTAAGGTTAGGTTTTTTTTTTTTAGATTTTTGGGTTTAGGGTTTAGGATTGGAAGTTTGATATCAACGATTTAGTGTTTAAAGTTTGGATTTGGTATATTGGGCTTGGGGTTTAGGGTTTATAGTAGGGTTAGGATTTAGGTAGTTTTTTTAGTTTTAGATTTTAGGGTTTGGGGTTAAGGATTTGAGTTGTAATATCTCTGGTTTAGTGTTTAATGATAGGGTTTTGTTATTTTGGGCTTGGGTTTAGGGTTTAGGGTTAAGGATAGGGTTAGGGTTAGGATTCGTGTTAGGGATAGGGTTAGGGTTAGGTTTTAGAGTTAGGGTTAAGGATAGGGTTAGGGTTAGGGTTCGTGTTAGGGATAGTGTTAGGGTTAGGTTTTAGAGTTAGGGTTAAGGATATGGTTAGGGTTAGGGTTCATGTTAGGGATAGGGTTAGGATTAGATTTTAGTGTTTTTTAGGTTTTGGTGTTTAGGATTTTTTGTTTAAAATCTATGGTTTAGTGTTTAATATTTGCGTTTTGGTATTTTGGGATTGGAGTTTCGTGTTAATGGTTTAATGATTAGGGTTATGGTTAAGCTTAGGGTCAGGGTTTGGGTTAGGGTTAGGGTTTAGTTTTTTTTTTAGGTTTTAGGGTTTGTGTTTAGGATTTGAGGTTTAAAATCTACGGTTTAGTGTTTAATGTTTGGGTTTTCGTATTTTGGACTTAGGTTTTTTTTGAACTTACGATTTAGAGTTTAGGGTTTACGGGTTAGGTTTATGGTTAAGACGTATGTTTTCCCTTAGGTTTTATAGTACAAGGTTTAGCACTTGAGATTTTAAATCTATGTTTTAGTATTTAATGTTTTGGTTTTGGTATTTTGGGCTAAGGGTTTCGGGTTTATGGTTTATGGTTAGGGTTAGGGTTAAGGTTAGGTTTAGGGTTAGGGTTACGGTTTTGTGTTTTTTTTGGTTTTTTGGTTTAGGGTTTAGGATTTGAGGTTTAAATATCAATGCTTTAGTGTTTAAATTTTGGATTTGGTATATTGAGCTTGGGGTTTTGGGTTTATGGTAGGGTTAGGGTTTGGGTTGTTTTTTTGGTTTTAGGGTTTGGGGTTAAGGATTTAGGTTTTAGGGTTTGGGGTTAAGAATTTGAGTTGTAATATCTCTGGTTTACTTTTTAATATCAGGGTTTTGTTATTTTGGGTTTTGGGTTTAGGGTTTAAGGTTAAGGTTATAGTTAGGGTTAGGGTTCGTGTAAGGGATTCAGGTGAATGGTTTAGGGTTACGGTTAGGGTTAATCTTAGAGTTAGGGTTTGGGTTAGGTTAGGTTTTTTTTAAGGTTTTAGGGTTTGTGGTTTAAAATCTATGGTTTGAGTTTTTGATGTTTGGGTTTTCGTATTTTGGACATTTTTTTTAGACTTAGGGTTTAGGGTTTAGGGTTTAGGATTAGGATTAAGGTTAGGATTAGGGTTAGGGTGTAGGTTTTCTTTTAGGTTTTATGATTTAGGGTTTAGCATTTGAGGTTTAAAATCTGTGGTTTAGTATTTGAGGTTACGTTTTTTTATTTTTGGTTTAGGGTTTCAGGTTTATGGTTTAGGGTTAAGGTTAGGGTTTTGTTTTTTTAGGTTTTTGGGTTTAGGGTTTAGGATTTGAGGTTTAATATCAACGATTCAGTGTTTAAAGTTTTGATTTGGTATTTTGGACTTGGGATTTAGGGTTTATGGTAGTGTTAGGGTTTAGGTAGTTTTTTAGTTTAGGTTTTAGGGTTTGGGGTTAGGATTTGAGGTTTAAAATATATTGTTTAGTGTTTAATGTTTGGGTTTTCGTATTTGGGACTTAGGTTTTTTTTTTACATTATATTTTTGAAGTTAGGGTTTAGGATTTATGGTTTAGGGTTAGGGTAATTTTATTTTTTTTAGGTTTTTGGTTTTAGGGTTTAGGATTTGAGGTTTAATACCAACGGCTTAGTGTTTAATGTTTGGATTTGGTATTGGGCTTGGGGTTTAGGGTTTATGGTAGGGTTAGGGTTTAGGTAGTTTTTTTAGTTTTAGGTGTTAGAGTTTGGGGTTAAGGATTTGAGTTGTAATATCTCTGGTTTAGTGTTTAATGATAAGGTTTTGTTATTTTGGGCTTTGGGTTTAGGGTTTAGTGTTAAGGATAGGGTTAGGGTCAGGGTTCGTGTTAGGGTTAGATTTTAGAGTTAGGGTTAAGGATAGGGTTAGGGTTAGGGTTAGGGTTAGAGATAGGGTTAGCGTTAAATTTTAGGGTTTTTTAGGTTTTAGGTTTTGGTGTTTAGGATTTTTTGTTTAAAATCTATGGTTTAGTGCTTAATATTTGCATTTTGGTATTTTGGGATTTGGGTTTCGTGTTAATGGTTTAAGGATTAGGTTTATGGTTAAGCTTAGGGTTAGGATTTGGGTTAGGGTTAGGGTTAGGGTTTAGTTTTTTTTAGGTTTTAGGGTTTGTGTTTAGGATTTGAGGTTTAAATATATGGTTTAGTATTTAATGTTTGGGTTTTTGGATTTTGGACTTAGTTTTTTTTTTCTTACGATTTAGGGTTTTGGGTTAAGGAGTTAGGTTTAGGGTTAGGGTGTAAGTTTTTCTTTAGGTTTTATGGTTCAGGGTTTAGCACTTGAGATTTTAAATCTATGGTTTAGTATTTAATGTTTGGGTTTTGGTATTTTGGGCTAAGGGTTTCGGGTTTATGGTTGAGGGTTAAGGTTAGGGTTAAGGTTAGGGTTAGGGTTAGGGTTAGGGTTTTGGTTTTTTTTAGGTTTTTGGGTTTAGGGTTCAAGATTTGAGTTTTAAATATCAATGATTTAGTGTTTAAAGTTTGGATTTGGTATTTTGAGCTTGGGGTATTGGGTTTATGGTAGGGTTAGGGTTTAGGTTATTTTTTTGGTTTTAGGGTTTGGGGTTAAGGATTTTGGTTTTAGGGTTTGGGGTTAAGAATTTAAGTTGTAATATTTCTGGTTTAATGTTTATTATTAGGGTTTTGTTATTTTGGCCTTTGGGTTTAGGGTTTAGTCTTTAGGGTTAAGGTTAGGGTTAGGGTTTGGGTTCATGTAAGGGATTCAGGTGAATGGTTTAGGTTTACGGTTAGGGTTAAGCTTAGGATAAAGGTTTTGGTTTTGGTTATGTTTTTTTTATAAAAGGTTTAGGGTTTGTGGTTTAGAATTTGAGGTTTAAAATCTATGGTTTAGTCTTTAATGTTTGGGTTTTCGTATTTCGGACTTAGGTTTTTATTTTTGGACATTTTTTTTGGACTTAGGGTTTAGGGTTTAGGGTTTAGGATTAGGGTTAGGGTTAGGATTAGGGTTAGGGTGTAGGTTTTTTTTAGGTTTGATGATTCAAGGTTTAGCATCTGATGTTTAAAATATAGTGTTTAGTATTTACTGTTTGGGTTTTGGTATTTTTGGCTTAGGGTTTTGGGTTTATGGTTTATGGTTTGGGTTAGGGTTAAGGTTAGGGTTAGAGTGTGGGTTAGGGTTAGGGTTAGGGTTAGGGTTTAGGTTTTTTAGATATTAGGATTTTTTGGTTTAGGATTTGAGGTTTAAAATATATGGTTTAGTGTTTAATGTTTGGGTTTTCGTATTTTGCACTTAGGTTTTTTTTTGCATTATATTTTTGAACTTAGGGTTTATGGTTTATGGTTTAGGGTTAGGGTAAGGTTTTTTTTTCTAGGTTTTTGGTTTTAGGGTTTAGGATTTGAGGTTTAATACCAACGGCTTAGTGTTTAAAGTTTGGATTTGGTATTTTGGACTTGGGGCTTAGGGTTTATGGTAGGGTTAGGGTTTAGGTAACTTTTTTAGTTTTAGGTGTTAGAGTTTGGGGTTAAGGATTTGAGTTGTAATATCTCTGGTTTAGTGTTTAATGAGGGTTTTGTTATTTTGGGCTTTGGGTTCAGGGTTTAGGGTTAAGGATAGGGTTGGGGTCAGGGTTCGTGTTAGGGATACGGTTGGGGTTAGATTTTAAGGGTTAGGGTTAAATATAGGGTTAGGGTTAGAGATAGGGTTAGCGTTAAATGTTAGTTTTTTTTTAGGTTTTAGGTTTTGGTGTTCAGGATTTTTGTTTAAAATCTATGGTTTAGTGTTTAATGTTTGTGTTTTGGTATTTTGGGATTGGGGTTTCGTGTTAATGGTTTAAGGATTAGGGTTATGGTTAAGCTTAGGGTTAGGGTTTGGGTTAAGATTAGGGTTAGGGTTTATTTTTTTTTTAGGTTTTAGGATTTGTGTTTATGATTTGAGGTTTAAAATCTATGGTTTAGTGTTTAATGTTTGGGTGTTTGTATTTTGGACTTAGGTTTTTTTTGGTCTTAAGATGTAGGGTTTAGGTTTAACGGGTTAGGTTTAGGGTTAGGGTGTAAGTTTTTCTTAAGTTTTATGGTTCAGGGTTTATCACTTGAGATTTTAAATCTATGGTTTAGTATTTGATATTTGGGTTTTTATATTTTGGGCTAAGGGTTTCGAGTTTATGGTTTAGGGTTAAGGTTAGGGTTAAGGTTAGGGTTAGGGTTAGGGTTAGGGTTTTGTGTTTTTTTAGGTTTTTGGGTTTAGGGTTTAGGATCTGAGGTTTAAATATCAATGATATAGTGTTTAAAGTTTGGATTTGGTATTTTCAGCTTGGGGTTTTGGGTTTATGGTAGGGTTAGGGTTTAGGTTGTTTTTTTGGTTTTAGGGTTAAGGATTTAGGTTTTAGGGTTTGGGGTTAAGAATTTGAGTTGTAATATCTCTGGTTTAATGTTTAATATTAGGGTCTTGTTATTTGGGGCTTTGGGTTTAGGGTTTAGTGTTTAGGGTTAAGGTTATGGTTAGGGTTAGGGTTCGTGTAAGGGATTCATGTGAATGGTTTAGGGTTATGGTTTAGTTTTTCTTAAGATTTTAGGGTTTTTGGTTTAGGAATTGAGGTTTAAAATCTATGGTTTAGTGTTTAATGTTTTGGTTTTCATATTTTGGACTTAGGCTTTTTTTTGGATATTTTATTTTTGAACTTAGTGTTTAGTGTTGATGGTTTATGGTTTAGGGTTAGGGTAAGGGTTTTGTTTTTTTTAGGTTTTTGGTTTTAGGGTTTAGGATTTGAGGTTTAATATCAACGATTTAGTGTTTAATGTTTGGATTTGGTATTTTGGGCATGGGTTTTAGGGTTTATGGCAGGGTTAGGGTTTAGGTAGTTTTTTGAGTTTTAGGTTTTAGGGTTTGGGGTTAAGGATTTGAGTTGTAATATCTCTGGTTTAATGTTTAATGTTAGGGTTTTGTTAATTTGGGCTTTGGATTTAGGGTTTAGGATCAAGGATAGGGTTCGTGTTAGGGATAGAGTTAGGGTTAGGTTTTAGGGTTAGGGTTAAGGATAGGGTTAGGGTTAGGGTTCATGTTAGGGATAGGGTTAGGATTAGGTTTAAGGTTTTTTTAGGTTTTAGGTTTTGGTGTTTAGGATTTTTGGTTTAAAATATATGGTTTAGTGTTTAATGTTTGCATTTTGCTATTTTGGGATTGGGGTTTCGTGTTAATGGTTTAAGGATTAGGGTTATTGTTAAGCTTAGGGTTAGGATTTGGGTTAGGGTTAGGGTTAGGGTTTAGTTTTTTTTAGGTTTTAGGGTTTGTGTTTAGGGTTTGAGGTTTAAATATATGGTTTAGTATTTAATGTTTGGGTTTTTGGATTTTGGACTTAGTTTTTTTTTTTCTTACGATTTAGGGTTTTGGGTTAAGGAGTTAGGTTTAGGGTTAGGGTGTAAGTTTTTCTTTAGGTTTTATGGTTCAGGGTTTAGCACTTGAGATTTTAAATCTATGGTTTAGTATTTAATGTTTGGGTTTTGGTATTTTGGGCTAAGGGTTTCGGGTTTATGGTTGAGGGTTAAGGTTAGGGTTAAGGTTAGGGTTAGGGTTAGGGTTAGGGTTTTGTTTTTTTTTAGGTTTTTGGGTTTAGGGTTCAAGATTTGAGTTTTAAATATCAATGATTTAGTGTTTAAAGTTTGGATTTGGTATTTTGAGCTTGGGGTATTGGGTTTATGGTAGGGTTAGGGTTTAGGTTATTTTTTTGGTTTTAGGGTTTGGGGTTAAGGATTTTGGTTTTAGGGTTTGGGGTTAAGAATTTAAGTTGTAATATTTCTGGTTTAATGTTTATTATTAGGGTTTTGTTATTTTGGCCTTTGGGTTTAGGGTTTAGTCTTTAGGGTTAAGGTTAGGGTTAGGGTTTGGGTTCATGTAAGGGATTCAGGTGAATGGTTTAGGTTTACGGTTAGGGTTAAGCTTAGGATAAAGGTTTTGGTTTTGGTTATGTTTTTTTTATAAAAGGTTTAGGGTTTGTGGTTTAGAATTTGAGGTTTAAAATCTATGGTTTAGTCTTTAATGTTTGGGTTTTCGTATTTCGGACTTAGGTTTTTATTTTTGGACATTTTTTTTGGACTTAGGGTTTAGGGTTTAGGGTTTAGGATTAGGGTTAGGGTTAGGATTAGGGTTAGGGTGTAGGTTTTTTTTAGGTTTGATGATTCAAGGTTTAGCATCTGATGTTTAAAATATAGTGTTTAGTATTTACTGTTTGGGTTTTGGTATTTTTGGCTTAGGGTTTTGGGTTTATGGTTTATGGTTAGGGTTAGGGTTAAGGTTAGGGTTAGAGTGTGGGTTAGGGTTAGGGTTAGGGTTAGGGTTTAGGTTTTTTAGATATTAGGATTTTTTGGTTTAGGATTTGAGGTTTAAAATATATGGTTTAGTGTTTAATGTTTGGGTTTTCGTATTTTGCACTTAGGTTTTTTTTTGCATTATATTTTTGAACTTCGGGTTTATGGTTTATGGTTTAGGGTTAGGGTAAGGTTTTTTTTTCTAGGTTTTTGGTTTTAGGGTTTAGGATTTGAGGTTTAATACCAACGGCTTAGTGTTTAAAGTTTGGATTTGGTATTTTGGACTTGGGGCTTAGGGTTTATGGTAGGGTTAGGGTTTAGGTAACTTTTTTAGTTTTAGGTGTTAGAGTTTGGGGTTAAGGATTTGAGTTGTAATATCTCTGGTTTAGTGTTTAATGAGGGTTTTGTTATTTTGGGCTTTGGGTTCAGGGTTTAGGGTTAAGGATAGGGTTGGGGTCAGGGTTCGTGTTAGGGATACGGTTGGGGTTAGATTTTAAGGGTTAGGGTTAAATATAGGGTTAGGGTTAGAGATAGGGTTAGCGTTAAATGTTAGTTTTTTTTTAGGTTTTAGGTTTTGGTGTTCAGGATTTTTTGTTTAAAATCTATGGTTTAGTGTTTAATGTTTGCGTTTTGGTATTTTGGGATTGGGGTTTCGTGTTAATGGTTTAAGGATTAGGGTTATGGTTAAGCTTAGGGTTAGGGTTTGGGTTAAGATTAGGGTTAGGGTTTATTTTTTTTTTAGGTTTTAGGATTTGTGTTTATGATTTGAGGTTTAAAATCTATGGTTTAGTGTTTAATGTTTGGGTGTTTGTATTTTGGACTTAGGTTTTTTTTGGTCTTAAGATGTAGGGTTTAGGTTTAACGGGTTAGGTTTAGGGTTAGGGTGTAAGTTTTTCTTAGGTTTTATGGTTCAGGGTTTATCACTTGAGATTTTAAATCTATGGTTTAGTATTTGATATTTGGGTTTTTATATTTTGGGCTAAGGGTTTCGAGTTTATGGTTTAGGGTTAAGGTTAGGGTTAAGGTTAGGGTTAGGGTTAGGGTTAGGGTTTTGTGTTTTTTTAGGTTTTTGGGTTTAGGGTTTAGGATCTGAGGTTTAAATATCAATGATATAGTGTTTAAAGTTTGGATTTGGTATTTTCAGCTTGGGGTTTTGGGTTTATGGTAGGGTTAGGGTTTAGGTTGTTTTTTTGGTTTTAGGGTTAAGGATTTAGGTTTTAGGGTTTGGGGTTAAGAATTTGAGTTGTAATATCTCTGGTTTAATGTTTAATATTAGGGTTTTGTTATTTGGGGCTTTGGGTTTAGGGTTTAGTGTTTAGGGTTAAGGTTATGGTTAGGGTTAGGGTTCGTGTAAGGGATTCATGTGAATGGTTTAGGGTTATGGTTTAGTTTTTCTTAAGATTTTAGGGTTTTTGGTTTAGGAATTGAGGTTTAAAATCTATGGTTTAGTGTTTAATGTTTTGGTTTTCATATTTTGGACTTAGGCTTTTTTTTGGATATTTTATTTTTGAACTTAGTGTTTAGTGTTGATGGTTTATGGTTTAGGGTTAGGGTAAGGGTTTTGTTTTTTTTAGGTTTTTGGTTTTAGGGTTTAGGATTTGAGGTTTAATATCAACGATTTAGTGTTTAATGTTTGGATTTGGTATTTTGGGCTTGGGTTTTAGGGTTTATGGCAGGGTTAGGGTTTAGGTAGTTTTTTGAGTTTTAGGTTTTAGGGTTTGGGGTTAAGGATTTGAGTTGTAATATCTCTGGTTTAATGTTTAATGTTAGGGTTTTGTTAATTTGGGCTTTGGATTTAGGGTTTAGGATCAAGGATAGGGTTCGTGTTAGGGTTCGTGTTAGGGATAGAGTTAGGGTTAGGTTTTAGGGTTAGGGTTAAGGATAGGGTTAGGGTTAGGGTTCATGTTAGGGATAGGGTTAGGATTAGGTTTAAGGTTTTTTTAGGTTTTAGGTTTTGGTGTTTAGGATTTTTGGTTTAAAATATATGGTTTAGTGTTTAATGTTTGCATTTTGCTATTTTGGGATTGGGGTTTCGTGTTAATGGTTTAAGGATTAGGGTTATTGTTAAGCTTAGGTTAGGGTTTGGGTTAGGGTTAGGGTTAGGGTTTATTTTGTTTTAGGTTTTAGGGTTTGTGTTTAGATTTGAGGTTTAAAATCTATGGTTTAGTGTTTAATGTTTGGGTTTTCATAATTTGGACTTAGGTTTTTTTTGGGCTTACGATTTAGGGGTTAGGGGTTAGGGGTTAGGTTTAGGGTTCGGGTGTAAGTTTTTTATTAGGTTTTATGGTTCAGGGTTTAGCACTTGAGATTTTAAATCTATGGTTTAGTATTTTCTATTTGGGTTTTCGTATTTTGGGCTCAGGGTTTCGGGTTTATGATTTAGGGTTAGGGTTAGGGTTAAGGTTAGGGTTAGGGTTAGGGCTAGGGTTTTGTGGTTTTTTAGGTTTTTGTGTTTAGGGTTTAGGATTTGAGGTTTAAATATCAATGCTTTAGTGTTTAAAGTTTGGATTTGGTATTTTGAGCTTGGGGTTTTGGGTTTATGGTAGGGTTAGGGTTTAGGTTGCTTTTTTGGTTTAAGGGTTTGGGGCTAAGGATGTAGATTTTAGGGTTTGGGGTTAAGAATTTGAGTTGTAATATCTATGGTTTAATGTTTAATATTAGGGTTTTTTTATTTTGGGATTTGGGTTTAAGGTTTATTGTTTAAGTTTAAGGTTATGTTAGGGTTAGGGTTCACGTAAGGGATTCAGGTGAATGGTTTAGGGTTACGGTTAGGGTTAAGCTTAGGGTTAGGGTTTGTGTTACGGTTAGGGTTAAGCTTAGGGTTAGGGTTTGATTTAGGGTTAGTTTTTTTAAGGTTTTATGGTTTGTGGTTTAGAATTGAGGTTTAAAATCTATAGTTTAGTGTTTAATGTTTGGGTTTTCGTATTTTTGACTTAGGTTTTTATTTTTGGACATTTTTTTAGACTTAGGGTTTAGGGTTTAGGGTTTCGTATTAGGGTTAGCTTTAGGATTAGGGTTAGGGTGTAGTTTTTTTTTTTTAGGTTTTATGATTCAGGGTTTAGCATTTAAGGCTTAAAATCTATGGTTTGGTATTTAATGTTTGGGTTTTGGTATTTTTGGCTTAGGGTTTCAAGTTTATGGTTTAGGGTTTAGGTTAGGTTTTTTTTTTTTTTAGGTTTTTAGGTTTAGGGTTTAGGATTTGAGGCTTAATATCAATGGTTTAGAGTTTAAAGTTTGGATTTGGTATTTTTGGCTTGGGGTTTAGGGTTTATGGTAGGGTTAGGGTTTAGGTTGTTTTTTTCGTTTTAGGTTTGGGGTTAAGGATTTATGTTTTAGGGTTTGGGGTTAAGAATTTGAGTTGTAATATCTCTGGTTTAATGTTTAATATTAGGGTTTTGTTATTTTGGGCTTTGGGTTTAGTGTTTAGTGTTTAGGGTTAAGGTTATGGTTAGGGTTATGGTTCGTGTATCCTATAGAGGCCTTCTGAGGTGATCTTTGCATTTGGCATGCACAAAAGTGATATTAAACTGAGTCTGTAACTCATTGTGATTAATGTCACAGTTAATTTGTTGTTTATACTAATCACTAATGATGTAGTCAACATCCCCATTCCAAAATAACCAAATTTTGCCACTGCAGTTGTTGACAACATTCTCCATTGCTAATTGAATTTTGAAGTTCTGAACATTAACAGTATCAGAAAAGGTTCCAATATTGCAATAATAGAAAGATGATGAATTTACTAAGCATTTTGAGCCTTTTTACAACACCTTAGGTGTTGATCCCTCTCACATACATATAATTGTACTAATTATTGAGATGATCTTCAAGAGAATAACCTAGTATTTGGTCTGCTAGCAGTTTCAGTGTTAATATCTTGATTTTTGAAGTGGAATCTGTCATGTTGAAGCCCTCTTGGAGATAATCATTGATTCTGAGTTATCTATTGGATCTCATCCTAAATAGTCTGATCATTTGATGGACTAAAAGCTCTAATCAAGGCTTCACTAGTCTCTTCTTCATCATCAAGATCTTCTAAGGAATTATTATCTGTGTCAAACTCATCTTCAGAATTATCAACTTCATATTCATGTATAAGTGCAACAATGTTGGTTGGACAAACTTGTTGTCCCTTATCAGGAGGATCTTTGAGAGGTGGAGTCATGTATTGAACTTGTAAAGGGGGAATATCCAGACCCTGCTAATCATTTACCATAATGAATTTAGTACATGGTTCCTCCTCCTTTTTCTGCTTAATTTTCTGTTCACTCTCCTGTTGCCTACCCTATCTCCTCTTAGCAGCCTGTCTCTTTTGTTTGCTGGGTTTATTTTTGCTTTTGGGGGCATTTTCAGGTTTACTAGTGCTAGTTTTATTCCCCAAATCTTTTTCCATGGAATCCTTACTTTGTTTCTCATTGTTACTTGTCTTCCTGTTCTGTTTTTTCCCTGTTTCTTGCATTGTTAACCTGTCTGTTTGCCTCTGTCTGTTGTGGTTGTTGAACCTACTATTGTTTCCCAGATTGATGTTGACCTTTTGTGTTAACATAGGCTCTAAGGTCTGGGTTTTGGTAAGTATTAGCCAGAACATGAGGACAATCCCCCATTTGGTTACCCCTTCATGCAGATTAGTATGGTTCTCCTGACTTCTCCATCCAACCCTCCTTCAACTTATCCATTCACAAATTTAGACATATCAGATTTATTAGAGTAGGGTTGTACAACTATGATACCTGACTTTTTGTTGTTAATCTCACCTTCCTGCAGTCTGCTTTGATTTATTTTATCATTTCCTGAAATTTGTTTATTTTGTGTTGCTTTTAATGATTGTTGCTCCTTGTTAGATACTTCCTCTCCTGTTCTCTTTTGATGTTCCTGCAGGTTCAAGTTAGTAAAAACATTATGGTGTAAAATAGAAGGGTTACCTGTTTGTTGAGCATTTGAGTGATTATTTCCTTTTGCTGCCTGATTTGGTGATGTAGTGGGCCTCCATGCTTTCTTCTGAATACCTTCCTCTTGTTTATGATTCCTTATTCTTTGTGTTTGCCACTCATCCTCTCTTTGCTGCTCTGTCTGTGTTTGTATGTTCTTTTCCTTGTTATTTTGTTGTTGTTGATCTCTAGAATCTGTCACTTTATCTTGATTGTTTGCTTTCTCCTTTTGGATGTGATTTTCCTTGTTTTTATGTTTCCTTTCATTTTCTTGCTCTTTTCTGTATCTGTAGTCATCATCTCTCATTTTGGATTTGCATTCATCTACATCATGCCCTTGATGTCTATAGTATTCACAGTAAGGGGGGAGGTTCTCATACTTGATTGGTTGACATTGTCCTATTGTGAAATCATCATCATTTAATCCAATCCACACATGTGTAGGCCTAGGTTTAGTTAAGTCCACTTGTACTTTAACTTTTGCCATCCCAGCTCTCGATCTTTTTATGGATGTTGTGTCCAAATATAGAACTTTTCCAACGTTTTCAAGCAAGGGAATAAGAAATGGTTTCTTAAAGCAATGCCAGGGTAAACCTGGTAGAAGAACCGAGACTGGAACTATAGGTGTTTCTTCTTCTGGGAAGAATGTTGGTGTCCAGGCTTGTATCCTCATGAGTTTGCCCTCGATAGTCATTCTTTGTTGTGTCCATACTGTGTTGTAGTCCAGATCATTTTATAGATCAATAAATATATTTTTTGAGCTATAGTGCGCAATATTAACCTCCACACTCCTGCTGAATGGAACTCTTTCTAACAAGCTCTATCTTTGGCATGTTAATGCTGAACTTTCGAACTAATGTGTATTTTCAGTCCACAGTTGTAACAACCCGAAAATGACTATGCTAAGTAATGCCTAAACGTACCTAGAATGCCTAGATTAGACCGAGTTCACACGACTTGATGCGGGTGGAACCAGACCTCAGAGCTTATGCACCAGCAAATCCAACCAACTTGGTGAGTTAGTTGAGCTAGGCAAGGTTGGGACCAGCCATGTAGGGCACCCGAATATTAAGATTCACCCGGATGAGCCTTAACCGGGCTTGAAGGGGGTGATCTTAGGTTTGGACGGTCTAGGGGTAAAATGGTATTTTCCAGGCTAAGGGTAATATTTTAATTACCCTACATATTTAATTAATTAATTAATTAATGTGAATAATGGACAATTCGGGTAATGTTGACCCGAATTTGACCCTTTTTCGCAAGATAAGCTACACCCGGGTTCGATCCTTGGTGGAAGCAATGTTAAATTAATTAATTTATATTAATTATCTGATTTAAGTAAGGGCATGATTATTAATTTCACCTAAGCCTTAAAAAAATCAGATTTTTAATTAATAAATAACAAGGAGTACTAGTTTGACTAAATCTTTAACTAAAACTCCTCCACGTACTCTCATATCTCTCCACTCTCATTCTCACGACTTTCTCCACTCTCTTCTCACATTATTTATCAGCAAAAAGAACAAAAAAAATCAAAGGTCATCACTTGAAGAACTTGCACACAAAAACTCAAAAGAAAAACTAAACAAAAAACGAAAAGCGAAAGCATCTTTCAAACGGTTTGCGCGTGAGTTTTGTTGGAGAAGCATTTGTTTTTCGTGGGAGTTGGCAGCACTTGAGAGCAGATTTGAAAGGTGTTAAACGACAAGAAAAGGTATGGGTTTTCTTCCTCTTGGTCCCTTCCCTAAGAGACCCCTAAGTTTAAGTCGAATTCTAATCCGAAAACTAGGAATGTTCCCCTTTGTATGTCCCTGTCACTAGCTCCCATCGATTGTTGTAGGTTGGGTATGTTCGCTGGTAGAATTTAGGGATATAATGTGTTTTCGTGATGATCATGTTCTGTACGTATGTTCGGATTTATGTGGTTATTAATTTTTGTTTTCCGAAACTATGTGAAAATGGCATGTTAAATTGTTGCGTTTTATATGCAATTATTTGTAGAAATCGTGATGTTCATATGAGGTGTGTTGTTGATGAATTGAGTGAAAACTCTTAGACAAATGTAACCATGAAAAATACACATAATAATGTACGAAATATCCAGCGAATTTCTTAAAAATCTAACGTACAAATGTTGAGAAAAACGGACCAAAAACGTGACCAAATTTCCAGAAATATGCTGATTTTTAAATTCTTTTATTAAGGTGTGAGTTCATTAGGGATTGAACCCAAGACCTCACCATATGCAAGCTATTAAAAACTTCAATAAAAATGAGGTAAGGGGGATTCGAAATGGGGTAAGGCTCAAGTGAAGAGTTAGGAGAAAAATGAAAGAAAAATAAAATGAGTGGTGTGGGGATCGAACCCACAACCTCTCGGATAGGTGAGGGAGAGAGGATAAAAAATAAAATAAAAATAAAATGAGGTGTGTGGGGATCGAACCCACAACCTCTCGAATAGGTGAGGAAATTAGGAGAAAAACTAAAGAAAAATAAAATGAGGTTGTGGGGGATCGATCCCACATCATCTCGGCCTAAAACAGAAAAGTCGAGGAGAGAAAAGTATGAAAAGAAATGTAGGCGTTGTGATTCGAACTTGGTTGCCCAAGCTGAAATTTTAAATCAAAATTTAATATAAGACTAAGTGTTGCTCAAGGGATTTGAAATCGGGTTTCCTTGCCCAATTCCGTATTGACACATAAGTCTTACGTGATTAAATATTTAATGAATGCTGCCTATAGGAATCGAAATTGAGACCTTGGCATACTTACAAGATGCATAAGTCTTGTACCATATAATCTTGGTTAAGTATAAGTCACTTAGACGAATTATGAATGAAGCCTCATGGATTGTACGTATGGGTTCATAAGTCCAGCGTACGTTTAAAAATAAGTGAACTTAAGATGTATGTGATGAAATGATGTGACCCCCGGAGGGTTAAGTAAGAATATGAAACACACTAAAAGGCCAAGTGCATTGGCATATGACGAAATGAACATTCCCGTAATAAGGTGAGTAATTATGTTATACTATGATGCTAATGAAAATAGTGACAACCTGATAAGAGGCTAGTGCAAGTGAGACAAGCTACATCTACACCTAAAAATCAATGTCACTAAATGAAATTTCTAAGTGAGTAGATTTGTGCTGAACGATGAATAAGCAAAGAAAGAGTGACTACATGACTATAGGTTAGTGCAAGTGAGACAAGCTGCATCTATGCCTAAAAATCAATGTCACAAAATGAAATTTCTAAGAGAGTATATTTATGCTAAACGATAAATAAATCAAGAACGAGAGGCTACATGAGGAGAGGCTAGTACAAGTGAGACAAGTTGTATCTACGCCTAGAATCAATGTCCCTTAATGTAAATTCCAAGAGATCATATGTATGTTATACGATGAACAAATAATGAAAGGTGAGTAAAGATGACATGAAAAGATGTTAAGAAAGAACAGGGTAGCATCACAATATGAGGCTAGTGCAAGTGAGACAAGTTGTACCTACGCCAATATAAGGTCATCAAAAGTACTCACCTAAGAGAGTGTTGAATATTTAGAGACAAGTCTCAATCACACTCTATATGTAAGTGTAGGGACAATCCACACTTAATACATAAAGAAGAGATGATGAATCATCTAATGAGATATGACTACCTCATGCTAGAAGCAAGCTTCAATGATGTATGAGTTGAATGTAAATAGAAACTTTAAACGGAGCACCGATAGGCTAGCTATGAGTGGTGATGCCTTCTTCGGGAAGGGAGTAGGTTCACGTAATTCTCATGAGATGACACCGTCCACTAAGGTGGGTATGGGTCTCCCTAAATCTCCTAGTCTTTGAACTATGCTGCCAACATAGGGAACTAGCCAGTGGTTTTCCACCTATGCGAGCTAGGGATGTTTTGGTTTCACCTTGGCCAGTGACTCCACCTCTTTTCGGTGTGGGGAAGACACCGGATTTCATGATGCTCACATGATCTATGTCGGTTAAATTTGAAGTTCTTCAAAGTATGAAAGACAATGAAATGAATGATAACAAAGATGTTTGGATAGGCTAATCAAGAGGTGAACCATACTCAAGTAATGACAGTAGGTCATTCTTGGTCATTGCACAGTGAACCCTATAAGAGTCTTAAATAACATCCTAGGTATAGCTGGTGTTCACACCAGCCTACAAACGAATGAAAATAAAGTACGTATGAATGAATGAAGCAGACTCTGTGTTTACTAAAGAAGGCTCCCTAGTTGAGGTCCCATATGTTGAGACCTCATTTTGGGAAGTCCTAATGTTAAGTCCATGATTCCAAGGTCTCATGGCATATGAACAAAGCATATGTGGTATATGTATGTGATATATGAAATATGTTACGTGTTGTGCGCAATATGAAAAGAATGATGATGCATGTTACTCTCATAACATGACTTTCCTAACCCGATTTGGCAAGTCCAACTGACTGGGCTTTCCATAACTCATATCATTAGGACAGAGCTTTCCTTAATCATACATGTCCTTGGTGTGTGCTTGCATACACCCATACTTAGTACAAGTGTGTAATAATCCCATACAATACTCTACTTTTAGGTGCAGGTGCAGGTTGACGCTAGAGCTTACGAGACTACGTTGAGCTATCCGGACGTGGAGCATTCATCCGGACTTGGTAGACCTTCAAGCTTTCGAGGATGCTTATCTTTTATATTATAGCTTAGACGTAGGCATGAGCTAGTGGAGAGTGTTCCACTAGTGTTTCTTTCTTATTTATTTCAGACGTTGTATTGGTGTCATTTTGGCAACTTTATATTTATGCAGTTATGAACTATTTCCTTTATTTGAATATATCATTATTAGATGGTTGATACACATGAGTAATGAACTTATTTATACGCATATGCATGTTATAATTATGAAGTCTATGTACACTTCAAACAAAACAAAAAGTTTCAAATTTTTCGCTAAAATTAACCTAACAAATGTAATGACGATGTAAGTAGGCTTGTCTGCGACTTTTGAGAGGTCAACGATGCCGGTTTAGGCTAGGGTATAGACCCCGGTCGTGACAAACTTTGTAACAGAGCATTAGGTTAAATATCCAAGACATCAGGCTCATATCAACCACGTTAAGTAGTTTATAAGTTATTGTAGTGAAGTGCACCACTATAATGAATTAGAGACTGCATAATGCTTACGAAAATTCCCTTCTTCTAATCTTATCGTGCCTTATGAAATTTTGATTACTTGGTGGTATGAGCGTATCTAAAATCAATTCTTATCTTTCAGAAAATGAACACAAGGAGGAACGCTGGTCTGGGAAGAGGAGGAGCAGCTACTGGGGGCAACCAAGTTCTACCCCAGGCCCCAGCTGCTGGAATGGAGATACCTATTAACCCAGCTGGATTGACAGATGGAGAAGTGAGGATATCCCTGGCACAGATGGCCCAACACATCACTTTACAAGCTCAGGACATGACAGCCCAGGCGGAGCAACGAGGAGTTCCCAAAGAGAACCCACCTGCCAGCACCATGGCTAGCAAGTTAAGGGACTTCACGAGGATGAATCCTCCCGTTTATACTGGATCTAAGACTGCGGAAGATCCCCAGGAGTTTGTGGATGAGATCCACAAGATACTGTGTGCAATGGGTTTGACTGATGTGGAGAAGGTCGAGCTGGCATCCTACCAGCTAAAGAATGTAGCTCAATCCTGGTATAAGATGTAGCAGGATAGCAGGGCCCTAGGAAGAGGTCCTACGACTTGGGATCTTTTCAAGACGGCTTTTCTAGAGTGGTTCTTTCCCAAAGAAATGAAGGAGGCTAAGGTTGAGGAATTCATCAACCTTAAGCAGGGCTTGATGTCAATCAGGGATTACTCCCTGAAGTTTGTAAAACTTTCCAGGTATGCCACTTCTCTTGTGTCTAACAGCAGAGACGAGATGAGTAGATTCTTGACAGGGATTGCTGAAGATATCGATGAGGAGTGTAGGGCAGCTATGCTGCATGACAGCATGTACCTTTCCAGGCTTATGGTCCATGTCCAAAAAGTGGAGGAAAGCAGGAAGAGGAAGCACACTAGGGCAGGGAACATGTCAAGGCAAGCTGAGGAGAATTTTTTGAGGAAGAGTAGTATTGAAATAAGGGATAAGCACAGGTTTAAGAAGGGACTCTCAAACCAAAGGGAGTCAATTTCATCCAAGGGTCTCTATGATAGGGTTTCTGAGTCCAGAGTTAAGAGAAACAATGAAGTAGATAAACCTCAGGAGAGGCCACCTTGTAGGAAGTGTGGCAAACTGCATGGAGGAGAGTGTATGATGGTCTCTAACGCTTGTTACAGTTGTGGCAAACTGGGTCACATGATGAAAGACTGTCCGAATAGGAGAAGTCGAGAACAAGGGAAGGAGAAAGTTCAGCCTAATGGTCCAAGTGAAGAGGCTCCAAGGAGGCAACGATTCTTCGCACTCAAGTCTAGGGGTGCAGGGGAAGGCACTTCTGGTGATATCTCGGGTGCGTAGCCTTAATTAGTCTTTCATGTGTTTAACTGTGTATGGTTTTTATGCACTAGTATGAGGTTAATATATTTGAGTCATCATGTTGGTTGCTGATTTTTGTGACTTGATGAGACTAGTTTAGGAAAGAGTTCCTTAGTCTATTAATGTGAAGCTGCTAGTAGATTTCAAGGATGTGCACCATCATGCTAATATGTGAATCAGATATTCACCAATGAAAAGTATTGAATTGCTTATGTATGCATAAGTTCTATAGATGACTGGCTTGTTGTTAGTAAAGAGTAGTGTCATTCGGGGACGAATGTTCCTAAGGGGGGGATAATGTAACAACCCGAAAATGACTATGCTAAGTAATGCCTAAACTTACCTAGAAAGCCTAGATTAGACCGAGTTCACATGGCTTGATGCACGTGGAACCAGACCTCAGAACCTATGTATCAGCCTAGCCAACCAACTTGGTGAGTTAGTTGAGCTAGGCAAGGTTGGGACCAGCCATGTAGGGCACCCGAATATTAAGATTCACCTGGATGAGCCTTAACCGGACTTGAAAGGGGTAATCTTAGGTTTGGAGGGTCTAGGCTTAAAATGGTCTTTTCCAGTCTAAGGTAATATTGTAATTACCCTATATATTTAATTAATTAATTAATTAATGTGAAGAATGGACAATTCGGGTAGTGTTGACCCGAATTTGACCCTTTTCGCAAGTTAAACTTCACTCGGGTTCGATCCTTGGTGAAAGCAATGTTAAATTAATTAATTTATATTAATTATCTGATTTAAGTAAGGGCATGATTAGTAATTTCACCTAAGCCTTAAAAAAATCAGATTTTTAATTAATAAATAACTAGGAGTCCTAGTTTGACTAAGTCTTCAACTAAAACTCCTCCACTTACTCTCATCTCTCTCCACTCACATTCTCACGACTTTCTCCACTCTATTCTCACATTATTTATCAGAAAAAAGAACAAAAAAATCAATTTTCATTACTTGAAGAACTTGCACACTAAAACTCAAAAGAAAAATTAAACAAAAAATGAAAAGCGAAAGCATCATTCAAACGATTTGCGCGTGAGTTTTGTTGGAGAAGCATTTGTTTTTCGTGGGAGTTGGCAGCACTTGAGATCAGATTTGAAAGGTGTTAAACGACGAGAAAAGATAAGGGTTTTCTTCCTCTTGGTCCTTTCCCCAAGAGACCCTTAAGTTTCAGTCGAATTCTAATCCGAAAACTAGGAATGTTTCCCTTTGTATGTCCCTGTCACTAGCTCCCATCGATTGTTGTAGGTTGGGTATGTTTGCTGGTAGAATTTAGGGATATAATGTGTTTTCATGATTATTATGTTCTGTATGTATGTTCGGATTTATATGGTTATTAATTATGTTTCCCGAAACTTTGTGAAAATGGCATGTTAAATTCTTGCGTTTTGTATGCAATTATTTTGTAGAAATCGTGATGTTCATATGAGGTGTGTTGTTGATGAATTGAGTGAAAACTCTTGGCCAAATGTAACCACAAAAAATACACATAATAATGTACGAAATATCCAGCGAATTGCTTAAGAATCTAACGTACAAATGTTGAGAAAAATGGACTAAAAACGTGACCAAATTTCCAAAAATCTAGAAATTTGGTCTCGGCTAAGGATGCTGATTTTTTTTTTAAGGTGTGAGGTCATTAGGGATTGAACCCAAGACATCACCATATGCAAGCTATTAAAAAATTCAATAATAAAAATGAGGTAAGGGGGATTCGAAATGGGGTAAGGCTCAAGTGAAGAGTTAGGAGAAAAATGAAAGGAAAATAAAATGAGTGGTGTGGGTATCGAACCACAACCTCTCAGATAGGTGAGGGAGAGAGGAGAAAAAATGGAAGAAAAATAAAATGAGGTGTGGGGGGATCGAACTCACAACCTCTCGGATAGGTGAGGAAATTAGGAGAAAAACTTAAGGAAAATAAAATGATGTTCTGGGGGATCGATCCCACATTATCTCGGCCTAAAACATAAAAGTCAAGGAGAGAAAAGAAAGAAAAGAAATGTAGACGTTGGGATTCGAACTTGGGTCCCCAAGCTAAAATTTTAAATCAAAATTTAATATAAGACTAAGTGTTGCTCAAGGGATTTGAAATCGGGTTCCCTTGCCCAATTACGTATTCACACATAAGTCTTACGTGATTAAATATTTAATGAATGCTGCCTATAGAAATCGAAATTGAGACCTTGGCATACTTACAAGATGCATAAGTCTTGTACCATATAATCTTGGTTAAGTATAAGTCACTTAGACGAATTATGAATGAAGCCTCATGGATTGTACGTATGGGTTCATAAGTCCAGCATACATTTAAAAATAAGTGAACCTTAGATGTATGTGATGAAATGATGTGACCCCCGGAGGGTTAAGTAAGAATATGAAACACACTAAAAGGCCAAGTGCATTGGCATATGACGAAATGAACATTCCCGTAATAAGGTGAGTAATTATGTTATACTATGATGCTAATGAAAATAGTGACAACATGATAAGAGGCTAGTGCAAGTGAGACAAGCTGCATCTACACCTAAAAATCAATGTCACTAAATGAAATTTCTAAGTGAGTAGATTTGTGCTGAACGATGAATAAGCAAAGAAAGAGTGACTATATGACTATAGGTTAGTGCAAGTGAGACAAGCTGCATCTACGCCTAAAAATCAATGTCACTAAATAAAATTTCTAAGAGAGTATATTTATGCTAAACGATAAATAAATCAAGAAAGAGCGGCTAAATTATGATAGGCTAGTACAAGTGAGACAAGTTGTATCTACGCCTAGAATCAATGTCCCTCAATGTAAATTCCAAGAGAGCATATGTATGTTATACGATGAACAAATAATGAAAGGTGAGTAAAGATGAAATGAAAAGATGTTAAGAAAGAATAGGGTGGCATCACAATATGAGGCTAGTGCAAGTGAGACAAGCTATACCTACGCCAATATAAGGTCACAAAAAGTATTCACCTAAGAGAGTGTTGAATATTAAGAGACAAGTCTCAATCACAGTCTATATGTAAGTGTAAGGACAATTCACAGTTAATACGTAAATAAGAGATTATAAATTATCTAATGAGCTATGACTAGCTCATGCTAGAAGCAATCTTCGATGATGTATGAGTTGAATGTAAATAGGAACTTTAAACGGAGTACCGATAGGCTAGCTATGAGTGGTGATGCCTTCTTTCGGGAAGGGCGGAGGTTCACGCTATTCTCATGAGATGAGACCATCCACCAAGGTGGGTATGGGTCTCCAAAAATCTCCTAGTCTTTGAACTATGCTACCAACATAGGGAACTAGCCAGTGGTTTTCCACCTAAGCGAGCTAGGGATGTTTTGGTTTCACCTTGGCAAGTGACTCCACCTCTTTTCGGTGTGGGGAAGACACTGGATTTCATGAAGCTCACATGATCTATGTCGGTAAAAGTTGAAGTTCCTCAAAGTATGAAAGACAATGAAATGAATGATACCAAAGATGTTTGGATAGGATAATCAAGAGGTGAACTAGACTCAAGTAATGACACTAGGTCATTCTTGGTCATTGCACAGTGAACCCGATAAGAGTCTTAAACAACATCCTAGGTATAGATGTTGTTCACACCAGCCTACGAACGAATGAAAATGAAATACGTATGAATAAATGAAGCAGACTCTGTGTTTACTAAAGAAGGCTCCCTAGTTGAGGTCCCATATGTTGAGCCCTCATTTTGGGAAGTCCTAATGTTAAGTCCATGATTCCAAGGTCTCATGGCATATGAACGAAGCATATGTTGTATATGTATGTGATATATGAAATATGTTTTGTTCTGTGTGCAATACGAAAAGAATGATGATGCATGTTACTCTCATAACATGACTTTCCTAACACGATTTGGCAAGTCCAACTGACTGGGCTTTCCATAACTCATATCGTTAGGAGAGAGATTTCCTTAATCATACTTGTCCTTGGTGTGTGCTTGTATACACCCATACTTAGTACAAATGTGTAGTAATCCCATACAATACTCTACTTTTAGGTGCAGGAGCAGGTGGACGCTAGAGCTTACGAGACTACGTTGAGCTATCTGGACGTGGAGCATTCATCCGGACTTGGTAAGCCCTCATGCTTTCGAGTATGCTTATCTTTTATATTCTAGCTTAGACGTAGGAATGAGCTAGTGGAGAGTGTTCCATTAGTGTTTCTTCCTTATTTATTTCAGACGTTGTATTGATGGCATTTTGGCAACTTTGTATTTATGCAGTTATGAACTATTTCCTTCATTTGAATATCTCATTATTAGATGGTTGATACACATGAGAAATTAACTTCTTTATACGCATATGCATGTTATAATTATGAAGTCTATGTACACTTAAAACAAAAAAAAGTTTCAAATTTTCCGCTAAAATTAACCTAACGAATGTAGTGACAACGTAAGTAGGCTTGTCTGCGACCTTTCAGAGGTCAACGACGCCGGTTTCGGTTAGGGTCTAAACCCCGGTCGTGACAACAGTTAAGGTGTGTATATAATCGTGCATATCGTATATCACAGTCGGGCACCCTTGTTTAGTTCTTTGTCTAGGAGTGTTTATCACAATTTTGGGAGTTTGAGCAGCGTGGATGTGTGTTACCCTAGCAGCCAAAGTTTGGATCACAGTATAGGGGGCTGGTTCACTCACTTTATCTTGAGAGTTGGGTTGAACTACACTGGGATTAGTAATCTCATTTGGTTTGGTAGGAAGATTATTTTGCTTGTTTTTTTGAGGGGGTTGTGTGGCTTTATCGAAATTGCTAGATATTTTAGGAAAGGCTTTGTGGTAGCTGATTTGATCTACTTTGTCATTAAGAACGATTTTTTGAACCTGTTTCAAACTCTCCATGACACTACCTCTGTATTGGCTGCGTTATTGTACAACATTATTCATGTTTTGTCCTTGTACCTGTTCACTAGATGCACCAGTTATTTTTCCCATGGCATTAACATGCTCATGGCCAACACTATGATTATTATGATTATGATTAGGGATAAAATTGGGAGAAGAAGACATACCATTGCGTTGGCTTTACTCGGTTGAATTTGTGTTCTGCATCAGTGAATTAGAAGGGTGGTGTTCCTGCGATGTGTTCTGGGAATTGTTGGGACGAGCATCGACTTTACCTACCATTGGTGTTGACACATTACTTGGTCTTGCATCCACTGGTTTGACACCAAAAGAGAAATGTGAAGAGCTTCACACATCAATCCCCTACATTCTTTGAGTGTTCGACTTAGCCTGAACTCTATTTCGGGATTGTTCCTGAGCTAGCTGAACTGATATGTCTGTAAGGTGTATCTTAGGTTCTTTGGGATTGCTGTCGTCTTCCACATTTTTCTTAGGGTCGATAGAACGTACGATGGAAAACTCATTGCCAGCGATTAGGCCACCAATTTTAGTTGAAATCGTTGTGAGATGGACCCATTCATCGGGGGAACAATCCCCAATATGTCACTCACCATAAATCTTCTTGGAAGTTGTTCATTATTGAAGGCGGTTGTCAAGAGATTTTCCTTCGATATCCCTAGAAATCGCCTCCTCATATTATTCGATTGGCATGGTGGAATCTCCTAATATTTGAATATGATGTAACCTTTCATGTATAGAATTGATTCCTATAACCCTGGAAATTAAGTCGAATTTGATCTGAAGAAGTATTTTCAGGACTCCCTGCTAATTCCCTTTGAGAAGATGCATTATTTATCGCTTCATTGTTTCACGAATTCACAGAGTTATGAGAGGAATAAGAGGGTTATTCTTGTTGGGTGAGTTCATCTTAGTTTGTCGCCCCTCCTAGGGTAGGTTCGATGGTCGGGGAAGACCGTCCGGTGAGTCACGCGCTATTGCTGCTAGTTTTCCCTAGCTGTTGGACAGCAATTTGTTTTTCCTTGGGAGCGCGCTTGCTTAGAGAGATGTTAGAGAGAGAAAAAAATTTGGGAAATGGGGAAGCGATCGTATTTTGGTCTTAGGGTTTAGGGTTTAGGGTTTATGGTTAGGGTTAGGGTTAAGGTTAGGGATAGGGTTAGGGTTAGGGAAGGTTTTGGTTTGTTTAAGTTTTTTGGGTTTAGTATTTAGGATTTGAGGTTTAATGTCAATGGATTAGTGTTTAAATTTTAAATTTGGTATTTTGAGCTTGGGGTTTAGGGTTTATGGTATGGTTAGGGTTTACGTTGTTTTTTTTTTAGGTTTTTGTTAGGTTTTAGGGTTTCGGGTTAAGAAATTGAGTTGTAATATCTCTGGTTTAGTGTTTAATATTAGGATTTTGTTATTTTGGGCATTGAGTTTAGGGTTTAGGTTTTAGGGTTACGGTTAAGCATAGGGTTAGGGTTACGGTTTGTGTTAGGGATAGGGTTAGGGTTAGGGTTTAGGTTTTTTTTAGGCTTTAGGTTTTGGTGTTTAGGATTTTTGGTTTAAAATCTATGGTTTAGTATTTAATGTTTGTTTTGTTATTTTGGTCTTGGGGTTTTGGGTGAATGGTTTAGGGTTAGGGTTAGGTTTTTTTTTTTTTGGGTTTTAGGGTTTGTGGTTTAGGATTTCAGTTTTAAAATATATGGTTTACTGTTTAATGTTTGGGTTTTCCTCTTTTGGACTTAGGTTTTTTTGGACATTTTTGTTTTTGGACTTAGGGTTTAGGGTTTAGGGTTTAGGGTTAGCGTTAAGGTTAGGATTAGGGTTAGGGTGTAGGTTTTTATTAGGTTTTATCGTTCAGGGTTTAGCTCTTGAGGTTTTAAATATATGGTTTAGTATTAAATGTGTAACAACCCAAAAATAACTATGCTAAGTAATGCTTAAACGTACCTAGAATGCATGGTTAGACTGGGTTCACACGGCTTGTTGCGCGTAGAACCAGACTTCAGAACCTATGCACTAGCCAAGCCAACCAACTTGGTGAGTTAGTTGAGCTAGGCAAGCTGAGAACCAACCATGTAGGGCACCCGAATTGGAGAGATTCACCCAAATTAGTCTTACCTGACTTAAAAGGGGTAATCTTAGGTTTGGAGGGTCTGGGGTAAAATGGTCTTTTCCAGGATAAGGGTAGTATTGTAATTACTCTACGTATTAATTAATTAATTAATTAATATGATTAAGGGGCAATTCGGGTAGGGGTTGACCAAATTTGACCCTTTGGGTTCCAACCTGAGTTGAAGCAATGAATTAAATGAATTAATTTGTATTTAGTGAATTAGTTGAAATAATTAATATTGAATTTTCTGATTTAAGTAAAGGAAAATCAGATTTTAATAATAAAATTAATAAATAATGAAGAGTCCTAGTTTGACTAAGTCTCCACCTAAATCTCCTAATCCTAAGCTATCTCATTCTCACGTCTTTCTCCACTCTCTCTCATGTTTTTTATCAGTAAAAGAAAAGCAAATAAAGTTTATCAACTCTTGAAGAACTTACACACAAAAACTCAAGCGAAAAGCTAAGCTAAAAACGAAAAAAAAAAAACATTCTTCTCGACGGATTGTGCTTGGGATTTTTATGGTGAGGCAGTGGTGTCGTGGCGAATTGGCAGCATTGAAACAAGTGTTGAACGATATAAAGGTATGGGTTTTCTTACATCTTGGTCCCTTACCCAAGAGACCCCTAAGTTCAGCTTAATTCTAGTAAAAAAAAAACTAAGGTTGTCCCCGTTGCATGCCCTTGTCATTAGATCCTTTGAAAGATTCAAAGTATGCGTTGGTATGACTTCAGGTAGATGATTTTAGGGCTGGTTGTGATTACGTGTTTTAATGTGTATTCGGAAATTATGTGAGAAATGAAAGATGTGTTCCGAAAAAAGTGAATTACGTTAACTTGATTGTGCATGTCTGTGCCGTGAGTTAGCCATGGTTTTACGCCTGGATTTTACATGTTAAAATATTGTATTTTACGTATATGAATATGTTAAAAACGTTATGTTCATATGAGTTCAAAGTTGCTGAATTGAATGATAATTCTTGATTGAAAGTAACCTTGAAAATGCACCTAAAGATCCCTAAAAACTACTCGAATTGTCTTGATGTTTAACGTGAAAGAGGGTGAGAAAAATGGACTGCAAAAAGGTGATTTAAGTTCTCGAAAGTAACCATGAAAACTCACCTAAAGATGTACTACATGTTACACGAAAATTTATCCTAAATCTAACATCTAAAAGCTGAGAAAATGGACTGCAAAGAGGGTGAACAAATTTCCAGCATTCTGGAAATTTGTTTTTGGGCAGCTTACTGTAAAGAAAAGCCACGTTCAAAAATAATTTTTAAATGCTTGAGGTCAATGGATATTGAACCCAAGACCTCACCTTATACATGTTATAAAAATTAAATAATAAAAATGTGGTAAGGGGGATTCGAAATGGGGTAAAGCTCAAGTGAAAAGTTAGGGGGGAAATGAAAGAAAATGACTTAAGGCGTGTGGGGTTCGAACCCACAACCTCTTGGACGGATGAAGGAGAGAGGAGAAAAATGAAATAAAGAAATAGTAAAAATGAGGTATGTGGGATTCAAACCCACAACCTCTTGGCCGAATGAGAAGGTAAGGAGAAAATGTAAATTAAAATAAGGTGGGTTGTGGGGGTTCGATCCCACACCCTCTTAATCTAAGCGAATAAACCAAGTAAATAAAGGAAAAAGAATATACTGTGGTCGTGGGGATTCGATCTTGGGTCCCACAGGACGAATTGATTAAGGCAAAAATCAAGAAAAAAAAAGAGAAAGAAAATGTAGGTGTGGGGATTTGATCTTGGGTTCCCTATCCAAGAAGTATGTCAATGAAAATCATAAAGAAAACTTACTAAGTGTTATACAAGGGATTTGAAATAGGGTTCCCTTGCCCAATTCTGTATTGACACATAAGTCTTACGTGATTAAATAATTAATGAATGCTGCCTATAGGAATCAAATTGAGACCTTGGCACACTTACAAGATGCATAAGTCTTGCACCATATAATCTTGGGCAATATGAATCACTTAAATGAACTATGAATGAAGCCTCATGGCTTGTGTGTGTGGACTCATAAGTCCAGCATACGTTTATAAAGAAAGTGAACCTAAGAAGTTATGTGATGAATGATGAGACCCCAGAAGGGTTAAGTAAGAGTGTGAAACACACTAAAAGGCCAAGTACATTGGCATATGATGAAATGAACATTCACGTAAAAAGGGGTGAGTAATTATGAAGGGAAAATATGCTAAGACTAATGAATTTGGTGACAACATGATAAGAGGCTAGTGAAACATGAGAGAAATCTCAAATGAGCCTAAGTAAATGTTACCAAAACGTACTCACCTATGAGAGTGTAAAGTTAATAAAGAGACCAGTCTCTATGAACACTCTAATGAAATTAAAGTTAATGCATACTTAATACTAATGATGAGATGAGAAATCATCTAATGCATGAGCAATGATGTCCTCATGCTAAAAGCCAGCTTCTATGATGTATGAGATGAATGTAATGGAACTTTATATTGAGCACCGATAGGCTAGCTATGAGTGGCGATTCCTTCTTTAGGGAAGGCAGAGGTTCGTGTAATTCTCATGAGATGAGACTGTCCATCCAGACGGGTATGGTTCTCCTTATATCTCTTAGTCTTTTACCCTATGCAGCCAACATAGGGATCTAGCAGGGTTCAATTCCTTATATACGCTAGCATGTTTTTGGTTTCACTTTGGCCAGTGACTCCACCTCTGTTCGTGTGGGGTAGACACAGGATTTCATGGAGCTCACATGATCTATGTCGGTTAAAGTTAAAGTTCCCAAATAAAGAATGAGGCCAGCCTCATGTAATGCACACAATGAAATGAACGATACCAAAGGTGTTTGGGTAGGATAATCAAGAGGTGAACTAGACTTATGTAATGACACTAGGTTATTCTTAATCATTGCATAGTGAACCCAATGAGAGTCTTAAACTACATCCTAGGTATAGCTAGTGTTTACACTAGCCTATGAATGAAATGAAATGAAGTACGTATGAATGAATGAAGCAGACTCTATGTTTGCTAAAGAAGGCTCCCTAGTTGGGACATGTGTTGAGCCCTCATTTTGGGAAGTCCTAATGTTAAGTCTATGATTCCAAGGACTCATGGCATATGAACGAATGAAATGAAATATGTTATGTGCTATATGCAATATGTTATGTGCTATATGCAATATGATATGTGCTGTGTGCAATATGATACGTATGATGATGCAAGTTACTCTCATGTCATGACTTTCCTAATATGATTTTGACAAATCCACTGACTTGACTTTCCATAACTCATATCGTTAGGAGAGAGCTATTACAGATCATGCATGTCCGTGGTGTGTGCTTGCATATACCCATACTTAGTACAAGTGTGTACTAATCCCATACATTTATCTACTTTTAGGTGTAGGTACATCTGGACGTTAGAGCTTACGAGTCGACGCAGAAGTTATCCAGATGTGGAGCTTTCATCCAGATTTGTTAAGCCCTCATGCTTTCTAGGATGCTTACTGGTTTATTCTAGCGTAGACGTAGGCATGAACTAGTGGAGTATGTTCCACTAGCGTTTCTTTCGTATTTACTTTCAGACGTTGTATTGGTGCCATTTTGGGAACTCTATGTTTATGACTATATCTTTCGTTTGATTATCTTGATTTAGATGGTTGTTGTGAACGCTTATGATTTTACGTAGATAGTATTGTGCGAGATCAATGTTTTTCAATATAAAGTTTAAATAACAAAAGTTCAAATTTTTCGCTAAAATTAACATAGATGAAGTTACGACGACGTATGTAGGCTTGTTTGTGACCTCTGAGATGTCAACGACGCTGGTGTTGTCTGGGGTCTAGATTTCGGTCATGACAAAGTTGGTATCAGAGCATTAGGTTAAATTCCAAGGATAATAAGTTCACATCAACCACATCGAGTAGTTTCTAAGTTATGGTAGTGAAGTGCACCACTATCATGAATTAGGGACTGCATGATGCGTAGGAAAATTTACCTTCTTCTGATCTTATCGTGCCTTCTCTAATGTATGAATTCCTTGTGTTATGAGCGTATCTAACATCAATTCTTATCTTTTAGAAAAGGAACACAAGGAGGAACGCTGGTCGGGGAAGAGGAAGAGCAGCTGCTTGGGGCAACCAAGTTCCACCCAGGCCCCAGCTGCTGGAATGGAGATGCCAATTAACCCAGCTGGATTGGCAGATGGAGAGGTGAGGATAGCTTTGGCATAGATGGATCAAGCCATCATTGTGCAGGCTCAGGCTATGACGGCCCATGCCAACAGACAGGAGGTTCAGCGGGAGAACCCACCAGCCCACAACATGGAGAATAGGTTGCGAGACTTTACGAGGATGAGTCCTCCAATCTTTACAGGATCTAAGACTGCAGAGGATCCTCACGAGTTCGTGGAGGAGGTCCAGAAGATTCTAGTGGCGATGGGGGACACAGAGATTGAGAAAGATGAGTTGGCCTCGTACCAGTTGAAGGATGTTGTACAGGCTTGGTGCAAGATGTGGCAGGATAGCAGGGCATTGGGTAGAGGTCCGATCACATGGGAGTTGTTTAAGACAGCTTTTCTGGAGAGGTTCTTCCCCAGAGTGATGAGAGAGGCTAAGGTTGAGGAGTTCATCAACCTTAAGCAGGGCTCGATGACTGTCAGGGAGTATTCCCTGAAATTCATTAAATTGTCCAGGTATGCCATTCTCTTGTGTCGAACAGTAGGGCTGAGATGAGAAGGTTCTTTACAGGGATCTCAGAGGAATTGGAGGAGTGTAGGGAAGCTATGCTGCATGATAACATGGACCTTTCCAGGCTTATGGTCCATGTCCAGCAAGTGGAGGAAAGCAGGAAGAGGAAACAAACTAGGGCAGGGAACAGGTCAAGGCAAGCTGAGGAGAATTTTTCGAGGAAGAGTAGTACTGAAATCAGGGATAAGCCCAGGTTTAAGAAGGGACTCTCCCACCAAGGGGAGTCAAGTTCATCCAAGGGTCGCTATGATAGGAATTCCGAGTCAAGAGTTAAGAGAAACAATGAAGTAGATACACCTCAGGATAGGCCACCTTGTAGGAAGTGTGGAAAACCGCATGGAGGAGAGTGTATGATGGGCTCTAACGCTTGTTACAGTTGTGGCAATCTGGGTCACATGATGAAGGATTGTCCAAATAGGAGAGGTCAAGAAAAAGGGAAGGAGAGAGTTTAGCCGAATGGTCCAAGTGAAGAGGCTCCAAGGAGGCAACGATTCTTCGCACTCAAGTCTAGAGGTGCAGGGGAAGACAGTCCTTGTGATGTCTCGGGTGTGTAGCCTTAATTAATCTTTCATGTGTTTGACTGCGTATGGTTTTATGCACTAGTATGAAGTTAATATGTTTGAGTCATCATGTTGGTTGGTGATTTGTGTGACTTATGTGTTACTTATGGTGTATGCTTTGATGAGACTAGTTTAGGAAAGAGTTCCTTAGTCTATTAATGTGAAGCTGCTAGTAGGTTTCAAGGATGCGCACCATCATATTAATATGTGAATCATATATTCACCAATGAGGAGTATTGAATTGCCTATGTATGCATATGTTCTATAAATGACTTACTTGTTACTAGTAAAGAGTAGTGTCATTCAGGGATGAATGTTCCTAAAGGGGGGATAATGTAACAACCCGAAAATAACTATGCTAAGTAATGCTTAAACGTACCTAGAATGCATGGATTAGACCGGGTTCGCACGGCTTTTTGCGCGTAGAACCAGACCTCAGAACCTATGCACTAGCCAAGCCAACCAATTTGGTGAGTTAGTTGAGATAGGCAAGGTGAGAACCAACCATGTAGGGTACCCAAATTGGAGAGATTCACCCGGATGAGTCTTACCGGACTTAAATGGGGTAATCTTAGGTTTGGAGGGTCTAGGGGTAAAATAGTCTTTTTTGGGTTAAGGGTAGTATTGTAATTACCCTAAGTATTATTTAATTAATTAATTAATATGATTAAGGGGCAATTCGGGTAGGGGTTGACCGAATTTTGACCCTTATGCAAATTTAAGCTTTACCCGGGTTCGAACCTGGGTGGAAGCAACAAATTAAATGAATTAATTTGTATTTAGTGAATTAGTTGAATTAATTAATATTTAATTTTCTGATTTAAGTAAAGGAAAATCAGATTTTTAATAATAAAATTAATAAATAATGAGGAAACCTAGTTTGACTAAGTCTCCATCTAAATCTTCTAATCCTAAGCTATCTCATTCTCACGTCTTTCTCCACTCTCTCTCACGTTTTTTATCAGTAAAAGAACAGCAAATAAAGTTCATCAACTCTTGAAGAACTTACACACAAAAACTCAAACGAAAAGCTAAGCTAAAAAAAAAACATTCTTCTCGACGGATTGTGCTTGGGATTTTAGTGGTGAGGCAGTGGTGTCGTGGGAATTGGCAGCATTGAAAAAGGTTTTGAACGACATTAAGGTATGAGTTTTCTTCCCTCTTGGTCCCTTACCCAAGATACCCCTAAGTTCAGCTTAATTCCAGTAAAAAAAAATTAAGGTTGTCCCCGTTGCATGCCCCTGTCATTACATCCTTTGAAAGATTCAAAGTATGAATTGGTATGACTTCTGGTAGATGATTTTATGCCTGGTTGTGATTACGTGTTTGAATGTGTATTCGGAAATTATGTGAGAAATGAAAGATGTGTTCCGAAAAAAGTGAATTACGTTAACTTGATTGTGCAAGTGTGTGCCGTGAGTTAGCCATGGTTTTACGCCTGGATTTTACATGTTAAAATATTGTATTTTACGTATATGAATATGTTAAAAACGTGATGTTCATATTAGTTCAAAGTTGCTGAATTGAATGATAATTCTTGATTGAAAGTAACCTTGAAAATGCACCTAAAGATCTCCCTAAAAACTACTCGAAATGTCTTGATGTTTAACGTGAAAGAGGGTGAAAAAAATGGACTGCAAAAAGGTGATTTAAATTCTCGAAAGTAACCATGAAAACTCACCTAAAGGTGTACTAGATGTTACACGAAAATTTGTCCTAAATCTAACATCTAAAAGCTGAGAAAATGGACTGCAAAGAGGGTGAACACATTTCCAGCATTCTGCAAATTTGTCTTTGAGCAGCTTACTGTAAAGAAAAGCCACGTTCAAAAATAATTTTTAAATGCTTGAGGTCAGTGGGGATTGAACCCAAGACCTCACCATATACATGTTATAAAAATTAAATAATAAAAATGTGGTAAGGGGGATTCGAAATAGGGTAAAGCTCAAGTGAAAAGTTAGTGGGAAAATGAAAGAAAATGAAGTGAGGCGTGTGGGGTTCGAACCCACAACCTCTTGGATGGATGAAGGAGAGAGGATAAAAATGAAATAAAGAAATAATAAAAATGAGGTATGTGGGATTCGAACCCACAACCTCTTGGCAGAATGAGAAGGTAAGGAGAAAATGTAAATTAAAATAAGGTGAGGCTGTGGGGGTTCGATCCCACACCCTTTTAATCTATGCAAATAAACCAAGTAAATAAAGGGGAAAAAAATATTGTGGGCGTGGGATTCGATCTTGGGTCCCCCAGGCCGAATTGATTAAGGCAAAAATCAAGAAAAAAAAAAGAGAAAGAAAGTGTAGGTGTGGGGATTTGATCTTGGGTTCCCTAGCCAAGAAGAATGTCAACAAAATCATAAGGAAAACTTACTAAGTGTTATACAAGGGATTTGAAATAGGGTTCCCTTGCCCAATTTTGTATTGACACATAAGTCTTACATGATTAAATAATTAATGAATGCTGCCTAGAGGAATCAAATTGAGACCTTGGTATACTTACAAGATGTATAAGTCTTGTACAACATAATCTTGGGCAATATGAATCACTTAAATGAACTATGAATGAAGCCTCATGGCTTGTGTGTGTGGACTCATAAGTCCAGCATACGTTTATAAAGAAAGTGAACCTAAGATTTTATGTGATGAATGATGAGACCCCAGAAGGGTTAAGTAAGAGTGTGAAACACACTAAAAGGCCAAGTGCATTGGCATATGATGAAATGAACATTCACGTAAAAAGGGGTGAGTAATTATGAAGGGTAAATGTGCTAAGACTAATGAATGTGGTGACAACATGATAAGAGACCAGTCTCTATGAACACTCTAATGAAAGTATTAAAGTTAATGCATACCTAATACTAATGATGAGATGAGAAATCATCTAATGAGCAATGATGTCCTCATGCTAGAAGCCAACTTCTATGATGTATGAGGTGAATGTAATGGAACTTTATACTGAGCACCGATAGGCTAGCTATGAGTTGTGATTCCTTCTTTCGGGAAGGCAGAGGTTCATGTAATTCTCATGAGATGAGATTGTCCGTCCAGACGGGTATGGGTCTTCTTATATCTCCTAGTCTTTTATCCTATGCAGCCAATATAGGGATCTAGCAGGGTTCAATTCCCTATATACGCTAGCATGCTTTTCATTTCACTTTTGCCTGTGATTTTTACCTCTTTTCGGTGTGGGGTAGACACAGGATTTCATGGAGCTCACATGATCCAGGTCGGTTAAAGTAAAGTTCCCAAAGAAAGAATGAGGTCAGCCTCATATATGCACACAATGAAATGAACGATACTAAAGGTGTTTGGGTAGGATAATCAAGAGGTGAACTAGACTTATGTAATGACACTAGGTCATTCTTAGTCATTGCACAGTGAACCCAATGAGAGTCTTAAACGACATCCTAGGTATAGCTGGTGTTTACACTAGCCTATGAATGAAATGAAATGAAGTACGTATGAATGAATGAAGCAGACTCTTTGTTTGCTAAAGAAGGCACCCTAGTTGAGGTCCCATATGTTGAGCCCTCATTATGGGAAGTCCTAATGTTAAGTCCATGATTCCAAGGTCTCTTGGCATATAAACGAATGAAATGAAATATGATATGTGCTATATGCAATATGTTATGTGCTATGTGCAATATGATACGTATGATGTTGCATGTTACTCTCATGGCATGACTTTCCTAATCCGATTTTGGCAAGTCCTCTGACTTGACTTTCCATAACACATATCGTTAGGAGAGAGCTATTCTAAATCATGCATTTCCGTGGTGTGTGCTTGCATATACCCACACTTAGTACAACTGCGTACTAATCCCATACATTTATCTACTTTTAGGTGCAGGTACAACAGGACGTTAGAGCTTACTAGTCAATGCAGAAGTTATTCGAACGTGGAGCTTTCATCCGGATTTGGTAGGCCCTCATGCTTTCGAGGATGCTTACTGGCTTATTCTAGCGTAAACGTAGGTATGAGCTAGTGGAGTATGTTCCACTAGCGTTTCTTTCGTATTTACTTTCAGACGTTGTATTGGTGCCATTTTGGCAACTCTATATTTATGACTATATCTTTCGTTTGATTATCTTGATTTAAATGGTTGTTGTGAACGCGTATGAGTTTACGTAGATAGTATTGTGCGAGATCAATGTTTTCCAATATAAATTTAAATAACAAAAGTTTAAATTTTCCGCTAAAATTAACCTAGATGAAATAACGACGACGTATGTAGGCTTTTTTTCTACCTTTGAGAGGTCATTGACGCCGGTCTCATCTGGGGTCTAGATTTCGGTCGTGACATAGTGTTTGGGTTTTGGTATTTTGGGCTTAGGGTTTTAGTTTTGTGGTTTAGGGTTAGGGTTAGGGTTATGGTTTTTCTCTTTTTAAGATTTTGGGTTTAGGGTTTATGATTTGAGGTTTAATTCCAATGGTTTAGTGTTTAATGTTTGGGATTTTGTATTTTGGGCTTGGGGTTTAGAATTATGGTAGGGTTAGGGTTAGGGTTATTATGGTTTAGGTTGTTTTTAGGTTTTAGGGTTTTGGGTTAAGGATTTGAGTTGTAATATCTATGGTTTAGTGTATAATGTTAGGATTTTGGTATTTTGGGCTTTGGGTTTAGGGTTTATGGTTTAGGGTTAAGGTTAAGGATAGGGTTAGGGTTAGGGTTAGGGTTAAGGTTTAGGGTTTTCAGGTTTTAGGGTTTGTGGTTTAGGATTTTGGGTTTAAAATCTATGGTTTAGTGTTTAATGTTTGGGTTTTCGTATTTTGGACTTAGGTTTTTTTTTAGATTAAGGGTTTAGGGTTTAGGGTTTAGGGTTTAGGGTTAGGGTTAGGGTTAGGATTAGGATAAGGGTGTAAGTTTATTTTTTTAGGTTTTATGGTTCTGGGTTTAGCATTTGAGGTTTAAAATCTATGGTTTAGTATTTAATATTTGGGTTTTGGTATTTTCGGCTTAGGATTTCGGGTTTATGCTTTATGGTTAGAGTTAGGTTTATTTTATTTTATTTTTTTAGGTTTTGGTGTTTAGGGTTTGAGGTTTAATATCAATGGTTTAGTGTTTAATTTTAGGGTTTTGGTATTTTGGGCTTGGGGTTTAGGGTTTATGTTAGGGTTAGAGTTAGGGTTAGGGTTTAGGTTGTTTTTTAGATTTTAGGGTTTGAGGTTAAGGATTTGAGTTGTAAGATCTATGCTTTGGTGTTTAATGTTAGGGCTTTTGTATTTTGGGCTTCGGGGTTTAGGGTTTAGGGTAACGGTTAAGGATTGGGTTACGGATAGGGTTAGGGTTAGGGTTTACGTTTTTTTTAGGTTTTAGGTTTTGGAGTTTAGGATTTTTGCTTTAAAATCTATGGTTTAGTGTTTAATGGTTGGGTTTTGGTATTTTGGGCTTGGGGTTTCGAGTTAATGGTTTAGGGTTAGGGTTAGGGTTGAGGTTAGGGTTAGGGTTTGGGTTAGGGTTAGGGTTAGGGTTTATATTTTTTTTTAGGTTTTAGGGTTTGTGGTTTAGGATTCGAGGTTTAAAATCTATGATTTGGTGTTTAATGTTTGGGTTTTTGTATTTTGGGATTGGGGTTTCGTGTTAATGGTTTAAGGATTAGGGTTATGGTTAAGCTTAGGGTTAGGGTTTGGGTTAAGATTAGGGTTAGGGTTTGGGTTAGGGTTTGGGTTTAGGGTTTAGGGTTAGGGTTAGGGTGTTGGGTTTTTTAGGTTTTATGGTTCACGGTTTAGCATTTGAGGTTTAAAATCTATGGTTTAGTATTTAATGTTTGGGTTTGGTACTTTGGGCTTAGGGTTTTGGGTTTATGGTTTAGGTATAATGTTACGGTTAGGGTTAGGTTTTTTTTTTTTTTAGGTTTTTGGATTTAGGGTTTAGGATTTGAGGTTTAATTTCAATGATTTAGTGTTTAATTTTTGGGTTTTAATATTTTAGGCCTGGATTTTAGGGTTTATGGAAGGGTTAGGGTTAGACTTTATGTTTTTTTTAGGTTTTAGGCATTGGGGTTAAAGATTTTAGTTGTAATATTTAAGGTTTACTGTTTAGTGTTAGGGTTTTGGTATTTTAACTTTGGGTTTAGGGTTTAGGGTTTAGGGTTAGGGTTAGGGTTTAGTGTTTTTTTGGGGTTTAGGATATTTGGTTCAAAATCTATGGTTTAATGTTTAATGTTTGTGATTTAGTATTTTTGGCATGGGGTTTCGGGTTAATGGTTCAGGGTTTGGGTTAGGGTTAGGGTTAGGGTTTGGGTTTGGGTTTGGGTTAGGGTTTAGTTTTGTTTTTAGGTTTTAGTGCTGTGGTTTAGGAATTGAGGTTTAAATCTATGTTTTAGTGTTTAATGTTTGGTTTTTATTATTTTGGACTTAGTTTTTTTTTCTAACTTAGGGTTTAGGTTTAGGGTTAGGATTAGGATTAAGGTTAGGGTGTAAGTTAGTTTTAGGTTTTATGGTTCAGGGTTTAACATTGAGGTTTAAAATCTATGGTTTAGTATTTATTGTTTTTTTAAAACAATTTGAACGACCCTTGTGGTGGGTCAGGGGCTGAGTAACACCCCTATGCCTTATCATTTCACAAAAATATTATGTAGAAAGAGGGGGGCTACCTTACCACCAACCTATGATGGGTTAAGTTTTAACCTACTTACTCAAGTTGGTCAACTTACCCTTACACATTGATCATATTCTAATCAAAACTATGTCTAGAATTCAATAAATGAGGGAGACTCTCCCCTTACACTTCTAAGAGAAAATAAAGAACTAATCATATTCTAAACAAACTATTACAATAGTCACTTTTGAATAGGCTATAATAAAAGTACAATACATTTGTAAAGAATAAATAAGATGTATGCAACAGTGATAAGTAACTTAAGGTGGTTCTTTAATTCTTTTGAGTCTTTTCCTTCTAAAGCTTTGCAATCCAGCCTTTTCTAGCATATAGCATCCTTTGATTGCTCCCAATAATTGATGAGGTGTGTATAAATGTTGAATTATATCCTTCTTATGACTCCACTTTGATAGCAGATCAGTAGTACCATTTGCCTCCCTTTATATGTGTCTACATGAAAAGGTTTCCAACTTGCTACCAATGTCTTGAATAGTTTGAATATCTTGCCTATTTCACCATGGTATTATACTTGTTCGATTAATCCATTTGCTCACCAATTTAGAATCAACCTCCAACAGAATTCTTTTGTAACCATGTTGTTCACATCAATCGAGTCCATACAATGCTGCCTTAATTTATGCATTGTTATTAGTACCAAATCCAAGAGGTATAGCAAAAGAATAAATCATATTACCATGATTATCCCTTAAAATCCCCCCCCCCCGGCCTATTTTACCTGGATTGTGCAATGCACTACCTTCCGTATTCAATTTACAGAATCCTAATGCATGCTTGTCCCATTGCACAAGAGATACCTTAATTTGCTGTTGACAATGATTGACCATTTTGAACAATGTATCCCACGTATAAGGCCAGTGTATCGTAGGAAAATTGATCATGAGTATTTGCACAATATCTCTAAAAATGAGATGTTGTACTCTGCTAAAGCTTGATTTTTTACCCCCATATTTGACTGCACACAAGTTTTTCCACAAATTCCAGTAAATATAATTAGGTAAAATTTGAAATAAAATTTTTTGTACCTCATTATGGTAGTGTAAGCTTCTCCACTGCATCAGCAAGCATCTCAAATTGGTAGTGTCATGATGTAATCCCACCATAGATGAATACTTCTTCCATATATATATTTTGCGAAATTCCCAGTGACCAAAATATGGTTCACCTCATCTTTCCGGGTCTATGGCAATAAAAACAGTCACTAATATCCTTTACAAACGTTACCAATTTTTCATTACTTTATAACTTTCCTCTCAAAGCTCTCTAAATACAAAAAGAAACTTTGAAAGGCAAGATTTTGTGCCGTATAAATTTGTTAATAGGATCCTTGGTGTGTTTCTTCCTAATTGAATTACATGCAGTTAAGATAGAAAATTTCCCATCCTCGGCTGGTGTCCAAATAGGTGAATCTGGCAAGGCTTCATTGTAATGAATTGAAGTGTTTAATAACAAAGGAAACAACAAAGATGGGGCATGCTGTCGAACTTCCCTTTCTTTCCATTTCCCTGCTTCAATTAAATGAGAAACTGAAATATTATTTAGACTAGAAGTATTGCCACAATATTTAGCTAAGGCTCCATCTCCCAGCCAATTGTCCTACCAAAAACTACAAGTTCCGGAGTGAATAATCCATCTAATATGTGATTCAACAGACTGTCTATTCCTCGTAAGATATCTCAAAACAAATGACTGCCCTGTATCATATTTCTTCGCCAATGGATTCGATCTTTGGCAATATTTAGATTTTAAAAAATGACCCCAGAGAGACTGTTTGGTCCTATATTCCCACTATTGTTTATATTGGAAAGATATACAAATATCTTCCAATATCCTCACCCTTATACCTCCCTCATCAGTAGGGTAACCAAGAGTTTCCCAAGACGCCCAATGATATTTTTTCATTTACTTATCACTCCCCACGAAAAAATCAGCCATGTCAGCTTTTTATGTATTTTAATGTACTCTTAGGAGGTGATATACAATCCATAGTATGAATATGAATCGATTGTAACACATGTTTCACTAACGTTAATTTACCCCTAAAACTCAAAAGTTTGGATTGCCAACCTGATATTCTTTTTATTATTTTGTCTACTAAATGAGAATAATATATGATTCGTTGACATCCAACATATAAAGGACATCCTAAGTACATAATAGGACTATCTTTCTTACTAAAACCAGTTTCCTTCTTAATTAAATCAATAATATCTACAGCAGTATGAGTAGTGACCATAAAAAAACTTTTATCTTTGTTTAACAATTGATCAGACACCATTTCATAAGCTGTTATGGTCTTCATGATTAACTCTAAAGAAAATCTGTTAGTAGAACAAAAAATAATAATATCGTCCGCAAAACATAAATGATTAATTTGAGTCCCTCTAGTCTCCATGTGAAAACCTTTGTACAACTGATTTTGATGTAACAGATTAAGCTGTCTAGATAAAACCTCAACACCTAAGATAAATAGGGCAGGAGACAAGGGGTCACCTTGTTTAAGACCTCTAGTGGAATGAAAAAAATCATGTCGTTTACCATTTATCACAATCGAATACCAATTATTACTCTTTATCCCCCAACCCTATCAATGAATATTTCTCCAAAACCCATCTTTCTTAAAACTAAGCAAGTATAGGACCAAGAAACTCTATCATAAGCTTTGACCATATCGAGTTTAATGACAACATTATCACCTTCATTAGGCTGTTCAATGCCATGAATTATCTCTTGAGCTAACATAATGTTTTCCGAAATACTCCTTCCTTTTACGAATCCATCTTGATTGTCTGATAGTAGACTAGGGAGAATTGGAGCTAATCTAGTACTCATTATTTTAGAAATGATTTTATTAGAAAAGTTACTAAGGCTAATTGGTATGAAATCATTAAGCTTATTAGGATGATCCACTTTGGAAAGAAGGATTAAACATGCATGAGACATATTTTAGGCATATCTTGACCATTAAAGAAAGATTGAACAGCAACAAGTAAATCTTCCTTAATGATGTCAAAACAAGTCTGATAAAATTTACCTCCAATGTCATCTGGACCCGGTTCTGAATTTGGATTCATAGATAATACCACTTTGCTTAGTTCTTCCATTGTGGGAATACTTTCCAAAACAGAATATTGTGACATGGTATCCCAAAGAGGTCTCCTTAAGTGATCCTTACATTTAGCATACACATATGTTATAATAAATGTTTCAGCACACTCGACATGATTTATTTCACAAGTAATGTGTTGATCATCAATTCCTAACACCTTGCATTTTACATCACTATTCCAAAAACAACCGAATTTTATTATTAGGATTGCTATGACTATGATCCATATGTAACTGAATCCTGTAAAAATTAATATGAGGTTGAGCAGCAAATGTTTCTAAAACAGCAATCATATTCAAATTATGAATTTTTATAAGATTTTGTAGACTTTCTAGAGCACCTTGGGTATTTATACTCCTAACATTCCAACATATTGTCTTAGTCATCATACACCTCTACTCCTAGCTCTAGTGTTTTGTCTACTAATAGTAGAATCTTTACTTTTCCTTGATTCCTTCCTACCCCTAGGAGACAGTCCTTGCTTTCGACTAACTTTCTTAACTTCCTCAAGGATATTACTGTGACACAGAGGACCTCTTTGTTGTGAATGTTCTGTATTGATTTCATCTTCAGAGTTTTCACCCTCCTCTAAGGATTGAGTATCATCATCATACTCATCCTCGGAGTCAGGTGATCCATATTCATCAAAATAACCACCTTGATCTTTCTGCGACTTATTACCAGATTCATGGACTATTTCTTTTTGTTGATTTTTTTTAATGGAACTCTTTTGTTTTTACTCATAATATCTTTTTATTTGTTATTAGCAGATTTATCAGGTGGTTCCCCCTCTTCCCTATTACTGTGATGACCAGAATCATCATCAGTGTGACTCAATTTTCCTTTACCCTTGGATACCCATCATGCGTATGACTAAATTTCTCCTGACCACATCCAACCGCACCTCCAACAGCTACACCAACAGTTTCAACAGTACATTTATCAAAGGGGAGCGTTGAGCCAATACCTGCTTATGAACTTGCTGATGCAAGTCTTTATCTCTAGCAGAATCTGGATCCCGTCTTGTACCTTGAACTTCCATTCATTGTTATTCGTGAACTGCTCCCTTTTACTTTTTGTTCCTTTAATAACTACCTATTTATGTGGTTGATGTGGTTTCTTAGAGCTACTTCTTGTACCATGAACTTCCACCTTTTGTTGTTTTTGTGAACTACTACCTGGTACTTTTTGTTCCTTCAATAACTACCTGTTTATGTTGTTGCTGTGGTTGCTTAGAGCTACTTGGTGCAGACTGAAAATTAGGTAGTTGTATATTCCCAGTATTCCTTCCCATCTCCTCAATAGTAGGTGAAGTTTCCTGCATATCTAAATCAATATAGGTATTTTTGGTAGGGATAGTAACTATACATGTTTGTTCACTGTGTTGGTGAGCTATTGTTTTATCAGAATGGTAGTGACCTTGTTGTTGATTAGTTTTCCTCCTCTGAGTTTGCCATTGGTCCTCTTGCTGCATGTGCTGCTGTTGGGATTCACTTTGATAGTTGTATTTAGAAATATCATCCTCCCTTCTAGATGCTACAGCATGACCAGCAATCTGCAAATCTTTAGAAGCAATATTTTTCTTTGTTTTATTTTCTCCATCTCTTTCCTTCTTTTATTATCTTCCTCTCTTTGTTTAATAATACAATCACTTTCTTTATGTCCTTGATGTTTACGTAAAAGCAATAGTTTTGAATATTATCATGTTCTATTTTTTGCCATCTTCTATCAGTGATCTCTTCCCCAATATACCCCATCCAAATGTGAGGAGGCCTAGCTTGAGTGAGATTTACTTGAACTTTAACCCTCGCTTGACTTCCCCTAGTTTAATTAATCGATGCTGAATATAAGCAAAGAACTCTACCTTTTGGTAAAAGAATACTAGTAATAAATTCCTTATTGTAGCAATGCCATAGCAACTGAGGCAGTGAAATCCAAACTGGAACTACAGGTGTTTCTTCAGCTGGTTTGAAATTATGTGTCCAATCTTGGATCCTCATAACCTGCCCCTCTATAGTCATTCGTTGTTTATTCCAAAACATATTGTAGTCTAGTTCATTATCAAGATCAATGTAAACATGTCTAGAATTCAAATGCGCAATTTTAACTCCTCCCGATAATTGAGTTTGAAGAATAAAGCTTTTCCTAATAAGTTGCACTCTAGGCATTGTGTTAACAAATAAACCAATTAAAGTGAATTTACATGAAGCAGCCAGATTTTTAACTATTTCTTCCTTCACATAAAGAACAGCAGAAAGTCCTTGCTTGGTGGTGATTTCTGGATCAGTCAAGTTAATACGAACATCGTTTTTCCATTGATTATATCGAAGCCTGTCTGCATATATTTGTATAACAGTACAAGGAGAAGGTTCAGGAGTTTGATATCTTTTAGAAAAACTAGTAGAATTACCAGGAGGCTGGTCTATTTTACCATTAGTTGCTCTAGGAAGATTACGATCAAAATTGGTAGTAATCTTAGGAAATTTTCCCTGATAGTTTGCCTTATTAGAATTAATCCTATTAACTTGAAAATCAATATCCTTAGGATTTGTAGCATTAACATTCAGTTCAGGATCAGTAGCAGCAGTAAATGTAGTTAGAGTAAGCTGACCTTGATCATTTTCGGGACGAGAAGACGTAATCCTCATCGACTCACCAGCTATCCTCTGTACTTTTTGGAGAATGATTTGTTCTTTTGAACGTTGAATTCTTTCCTCCTTATTGGAATTGTAAACCTGTGTTGCTTCCTGCAAAAGGCATCAATCTAGTTAAAGAACTAGATTTACCTTGAACATCAAGATGACCTTCTGTATTCGTTTGTGATGATTCTACATGATGTTTTAGGGTTAGGGTTTTGGTTTTTTTCTAGGTTTTTGGGTTTAGGGTTTAGGATTTGAGATTTAATATCAATTTAGTGTTTAGTGTTTGGGTTTTCGTATTTTGGGCTTGGGGTTTATGGTTTATAGTAGGGTTAGGGTTAGGGTTAATGTTAGGGTAAGGGTTAGGGTTTAGGTTGTTTTTTATGTTTTAGGGTTTGAGGTTAAAGATTTGAGTTGTAATATCTATGGTTTAGTGTTTAATGTTAGGGTTTTGGTATTTTGGGCTTTGGGTTTAGGGTTTAGGGTTTTGGGTTAGGGTTAGGGTTAGGGTTAGGATTCATGTTAGGGATAGGGTTAGGGTTAGGTTTTTCTGGGTTTAGGTTTAAAATCTATGATTTAGTATTTAACGTTTGTGTTTTGGTATTTTGGGCTTGGGGTTTGGGGTTAATGGTTAAGGGTTAGGGTTTAGGTTTTTTTTAGGTTTTAGGGTTTTCGGTTTAGGATTTGAGGTTTAAAACATTTTGTATAGTGTTTAATGTTTGGGTTTTCGTATTTTGGACTAAGGGTTTGGGTGTTGGGTTTAGAGTTTACGGTTTGGGTTAGGGCTAGGGTTAGGGTGTAGGTTGTTTTAGGTTTTACTGTTCGGGGTTTAGCATTTGAGGTTTAAAATCTATGGTTTAGTATTTAATGTTTGGGTTTGGTATTTTGGGCTTAGGGTTTTGAGTTTATGGTTTATGGTTTAGGTTAAGGCTAAGGTTAGGTTTAGGGTTAGGGTTTTGGGTTTTTGTAGGTTTTTGGGTTTAGGATTTAGGATTAGAGGTTTAATATCAATGATTTAGTGTTTAATGTTTGGGTTTTTGTATTTTGGGCTTGGGGTTTAAGGTTTATGGTAGGGTTAGGATTAGGGTTAATGATAGGGTTAGGGTTAATGTTAGGGTTAGGGTTTAGTTTTTTTTTAGGTTTTAGGGTTTGGGGTTGAGGATTTGAGTTGTAATATCTAAGGTTTAGTGTTTAATGTTAGGGTTTTGTATTTTGGATTTGGATTTAGGGTTTAGGTTTTAGGGTTAGGGTTAAGGATAGGGTTTAAGGTTAGGGTTCGTGTTAGGGATAGGGTTAGGATTAGGGTTTAGGGTTTTCTTAGGTTTTAGGTTTTGGGGTTTAGGATATTTTGTTTAAAATCTATGGTTTAGTGATTAATGTTTGTGTTTTGGTATTTTGGGAATGGGGTTTCAGGTTAAAGGTTTAGGGTTAGGGTTAGGGTTAAGGTAAGGGTTAGGGTTTAGTTTTTTTAGGTTTTAGGGTTGTTGTTTAGGATTTGAGGTTTAAAATCTATGGTTTAGTGTTTAAAGTTTGGGTTTTCCTAATTTGGACTTAAGTTTTTTTTTTCTGACTTAGGGTTTAGGGTTTAGGGTTTAGGGCTAGGGTTAGGATTAGGATTAGGGTTATGGTATATGTTTTTTTTTTAGATTTTATGGTTCGGGGTTTGTCATTTGAGGTTTAAAATCTATAGTTTAGTATTTAATGTTTGTGTTTTGGTATTTTGGGCTTAGGGTTTCGGTTTATGATTTATGATTAGGGTTAGGGTTTAGGGTTAGGATTAGGGTTCGTGTTAGAGATAGGGTTAGAGTTATGGTTTAGTTTTTTTTTTAAGTTTTAGGATTTCTGGTTTAAAATATATGGTTTAATATTTAATGTTTGGGTTTGTCTAATTTGGTCTTGGGGTTTCCGGTTAGTGGTTAAGGGTTAGTGTTAGGGTTAGGGTTAATGTTAGGGTTTAGGTTAAGGTTTAGTTTTTTTTAGTTTTTATGGTTTTTAATTTAGGATTTGAGGTTTAAAATCTATGATTTAATGTTTAATGTTTGGGTTTTTGTATTTTTGACTTAGGGTTTTTTTGGACTAAGGGTTTCGGGTTTAGGGCTTAGGGTTAGGGTTAGGGTTAGGATTAGGGTTAGGGTGTAGTTTTTTTTAGGTTTTATGGTTCATTGTTTAGCATTAGAGGTTTAAAATCTATGGTTTAGAATTTAATGTTTGGGTTTTGGTATTTTGGGCTTAGGGTTTTGAGTTTATGGTTTATAGTTAGGGTTAGGGTTAGAGTTTTAGTTTTTTAAGGTTCTTGCGTTTAGGGTTTAGGATTTTAGGTTTAATATCAATGGTTTAGTTTTTAATGTTTGTGTTTCGGTATTTTGGGCTTGGGGTTTAACGTTTATGGTAAGGTTAGGGTTAGGTTTATCGTTAGGGTTAGGGTTAAGGTTTAGGTTGTTTTTTAAGTTTTAGGGTTTGGGGTTAAGGATATAGGTTTTAGGGTTTGGATTTAAGGATTTGATTTGTAATATCTATGGTTTAGTGTTTAATCTTAAGGTTTTATTATTTTGGGCTTTGGGTTTAGGGTTTAAGGTTAGGGTTTGGGTTCGTGTTAGGGATAGGGTTAGGGTTTAGGTTTTTTTTTTGCGGTTTAAGGTTTTGGTGTTTAGGATTTTTGGTTTACAATCTATGGTTTAGTGTTTAATGTTTGGGTTGTGATATTTTGGGCTTGGGGTTTTGGGTAAATGGTTTTGGTTGGGGTTAGGGTTAGGTTTGGTTTAGGGTTAGGGTTAGGGTTTAGTTTTTTTTAGGTTTTAGGGTCGTGGTTTAGGATTTGAGGTTTAAAATCTATGGTTTAGTGTTTAATGTTTGGGTTTTCATATTTTAGACTTAGTTTTTTTTTTCTAACCTAGGGTTTAAGGTTTATGTTTAGGGTTAGGGTTAGGATTAGTTTTTTTTAGGTTTTATGGTTTAGGGTTTAGCATTTGACGTTTAAAATCTATGATTTAGTATTTAATGTTAGAATTTTTATATTTGGGCTTAGGGTTTGGGGTGTATGATTTAGGGTTAGTGTTAAGATATAGGCTTTTTTTTTAGGTTTTAGGGTTTTTGGTTTAGGATTTGCGGTTTAAAATATATGGTTTAGTGTTTAATATTTGGGTTTTCGTATTTTGGACTTAGTTTTTTTTTTTGAGTCTAAGGGTTTAGGGCTGAGGGTTTTGGATTAGGGTTAGGGTGTAGGTTCTTTTTAGGTTTTAGGGGTTTTGATTTAGAATTTTAGGTTTAAAAGCTATGATTTCGTGTTTAATGTTTGGCTTTTCGTATGTTGGACTTATTTTTTTTTTGGGTCTAATGGTTTAAGGTTAGGGTTAGGGTTAGGATTAAGGTTAGGGTGTAGTTTTTTTTTAAGTTTTATGGTTCAGGGTTTAGGATTAGAGGTTTAAAATCTATGGTTTATTATTTAATGTTTGGGTTTTGGTATTTTGGGCTTAGGGTTTTGAGTTTATGGTTTAGGGTTAGAGTTAGGTTTAGAGTTTTTGTTTTTTTCAGGTTCTTAGGTTTAGGGTTTAGGATTTGAGGTTTAATATCAATGGTTTAGTTTTTAATGTTTGTGTTTTGGTATTTTGGGCTTGGGGTTTAGGGTTTATGGTAAGGTTAGGGTTAGGTTTAACGTTAGGGTTAGGGTTAATGTTTAGGTTGTTTTTTAGGTTTTAGGGTTTGGGGTTATGAATTTAGATTTTAGGGTTTGGGGTTAGGCTATTTAGTTGTAATATATATGGTTTAGTTTTTAATCTTAGGGTTTTATTATTTTGGGCTTTGGGTTTAGGGTTTAAGGTTTAGGGTTAGGGTTAGGGATCGTGTTAGGGATATGGTTAGGGTTATGGTATAGGGTTTTTTGAGGTTTTAGGTTTTGGTGTTTAGGAATTTTGGTTTAAAATCTATGGTTTAGTGTTTAATGTTTGGGTATTGATATTTTGGGCTTGAGGTTTTGGGTTAATGGTTTAGGGTTAGGGTTAGGGTTATGGTCAGGGTTAGGGTTTGGGTTTGGGTTTGGGTTTGAGTTAGGGTTTAGTTTTTTTAGTTTTTCGGGTTGTGGTTTTGGATTTAAGGTTTAAAATCTATGGTTTATTGTTTAATGTTTGGGTTTTCATATTTTGGACTTAGGTTGTTTTTCTCACTTGTGGTTTAAGGTTTAGCGTTAGGGTTAGGGTTAGGATTAGGGTTAGGGTGTATGTTTTTTTAGGTTTTATGGTTCATGGTTTATCATTTGAGGTTAAAAATATATGGTTTAGTATTTAATGTTAGGATTTTGGTATTTGGGCTTAGGGTTTCGGGTGTATGATTTAGGGTTAGTGTTAAGGTTTAGGTTTTTTTTAGGTTTTAGGGTTATTTGTTTATGATTTGATGTTTAAAATCTATGGTTTAGTGTTTAATGTTTGGGTTTTCGTATCTTGGACTTAGGGTTTTTTTGCGACTAAAGGTGTAGGGCTGAGGGTTTTGGATTAGGGTTAGGGTTAGGATTAGGGTTAAGGTGTAGTTTTTTTTAGGTTTTAGGGTTTTTGATTTAGAATTTGAGGTTTAAAATCTATGATTTAGTGTTTAAAGTTTGGGTTTTCGTATTTTGGACTTTGGTTTTTTTTTCGGACTAAGGGTTTAGGGTTTAGGGTTTAGGGTTTTGGTTAGGGTTAGGATTAGGGTTAGGGTGTAGTTTTTTTTTTGGTTTTATGGTTCAGGGTTTAGCATTAGAGTTTTAAAATCTATGGTTAAGTATTTAATGTTTGGGTTTTTTTATTTTGGGCTTAGGGTTTTGAGTTTATTGTTTAGGGTTAGGGTTTTTTCAGGTTCTTGGGTTTAGGGTTTAGGATTTGAGGTTTAATATCAATGCTTTAGTTTTTAATGTTTGTGTTTCGGTATTTTGGGCTACGGTTTTAGGGTATGTGGTAAGGTTAGGGTTAGGGTTAAGGTTTAGGTTGTTTTTTATGTTTTAGGTTTTGGGGTTAGGGTATTGAGGTGTAATATATATGGTTTAGTGTTTAATCTTATGGTTTTATTATTTTGGGCTTTGGGTTTATGGTTTAGGGTTTTGGGTTAGTGTTAGGGATCGTGTTATGGATAGGGTTAGGGTTAGGGTTTATGTTTTTTTAAGGTTTTAGGTTTTGGTGTTTAGGATTTTTGGTTTAAAATCTATGTTTTAGTGTTCAATGTTTGGGTTTTGATATTTTGGGCTTGGGGTTTTAGGTTAATGGTTTAGGGTTAGGGTTAAGGTTTGAGTTTTTTTTTTTTTTAAGGTTTTCGGGTTGTGGTTTAGGATTTGAGGTTTGAAATCTATGTTTTGTGTTTAATGTTTGGGTTATCGTATTTTGGACGTAGGTTTTTTTTTCTGACTTAGGGTTTAGGGTTTAGGGTTAGGGTTAGGGTTAGGATTAGGGTAGGGTGTAGGTTTTTTTAGGTTTTATGTTTCAGGGTTTAGCATTTGAGGTTTAAAATCTATGGTTTAGTAGTTAATGTTAGTATTTTAGTATTTGGGCTTAGGGTTTTGGGTTTATGGTTTAGGGTTAGGGTTAGTGTTAAGGTTAGGGTTAGGGTTAAGGTCTATGTTTTTTTATGATTTAGGATTTTTGGTTTAGGATTTGAGGTTCAAAATCTATCGTTTAGTGTTTAATGTTTGGGTTTTCGTATTTTGGACTTAGGGTTTTTTTGGGACTAAGGGTTTAGTGCTGAGGGTTATGGATTAGGGTGTAGTTTGTTTTTAGGTTTTAGGGTTTTTGATTTTGAATTTGAGGTTTAAAATTGATGATTTAGTGTTTAATGTTTGGGTTTTCGTATTTTGGACTTAGTTTTTTTTTTGGACTAAGGGTTTACGGTTAGGGTTAGGGTTATGGTAGGATTAGGGTTAGGGTTAGGGTGTAGGTTTTTCTTAGGTTTTATGGTTTAGGGTTTAACATTTGAGGTTTAAAATCTATGGTTTAGTATTTAATGTTGGGATTTTTTTTATTTGAATAACCTTGGAGGGGTAGGGGCTGAGCAACACCCCCAGGCCTTATTATTAATAGAAAGCAAAAGTACAAGGAGGGGGCAATAAACCTAACCTTCGAATCCAAAGGTGTTTCAGAGTCAACTTTCCAAAAGGAAATTAACTTATCACCTTACAAAAAAAGATTAGACCAAAACACAAAGCACCTACAAGAGAGGTTCTTAAAACAAAATTTTGAATTATAGCTAAGTTCATAAGGTGAAGAACACTGTCTAAGAAGGTTCATTAATCTTCTTAGTCTTGTTTCTTCTGAAACTGGGCAGTTCCTGTCTGTCTAACTGATAGTAGGCGTTAGATTCTTTAGGTAGGCTGTGACTGTTGAAGAAAATTTGTGGATTAAGGATATTGTGACTGTGTTTCGATAGAGAGTCAGCCACCCAGTTGGCTTCTCTGAATTTATGCATACACTTTAAACCCTTAGTCTGTGTGATGATAAGTCGAAGTCTCTCCACATGAGTGATAATGTTCCATTGAGGCAGTGATTTCTGCATAATCCAGTCCACCAACAGTTTGGAATCCACTTCCTATAAGATTTTCATGTATCCCAGTTCCAGAGCCCATGTCATTCCAAAGATGGCTGCTTTGATTTCAGCTTCATTGTTTGTGCCTTCTCCCGAACGTGATGCAAAAGCTACCAGTAGACGTCATGTTTGGTCTCTCACAATACCACCTGCACCAATTTTACCTGGATTGGATAATGCACTGCCATCAGTGTTGATTTTGATCCACTGATCTGGTGGCCTTGTCCATATTACCATAGTCACTTTAGTGACATGAACACATCTTTCTCCAAGCCGGATTAGCTCCTTCCATGTAGCAGGCCATTTGATTTGGGGGAAGTTGGTTGTCATCAATTTAAAATTGTCCTTATAGATTACATATTTGACCCTTCTTATATTGGATGGTTTGCCCCCATGTTTGCTAGCACATATGTTTTTCCACAAGTTCCAACAAATTAAGATAGGTTTGTCCTGTAACAGAAGTTTGTGTGCCTCATTAATGGATTTGTTTGTCCATTGCAAGATGAGTTGTTGTAGTGAACTTTGGTCTATCTTCACTCCAACTATTTCTGCAAAACTCTTCTATACATATGTTGCAAAGGTCCCATTGTTGAAAATATGTTCTATCTTATCAAGACCTGATCTATTCCTACAGCAAAAACAATTTACAGGTTCAATGGCGAAACTTATTAGTTTTTCATTAGTCGGGAGTTTGCCTCTTAGGGCCTCCATAATAAAAAGGAAGCTTTAAAAGGAATGTTTTTATGCCACATAAGAGAACTAAAAAGAGTTTTGGATTTTTTCTCTCTTATTTCATTTCACGGAGTAGAGCAACTGAAATGTCCACTGTTGTTGAGCTTCCAAATGTCTTTGTCTGGTATTTGCTGCTGCTGAAAAGGAATTGTTGTAGCTAGAATGTTTGCCAAATGACACTCTGGAGCCTGTTGCATCAGTTTATTCCAGTTCCATTGCTTTCCCAAAATTTTGTGCAATTGTTGAATCTGTTATTGTTGGAGGAGAAGAGGGCAAGTGGTCCAACACCTAGCCAATTATCCGACCAAAAGTAACATGTGCCTGAGTTGATTTTCCATTGAATGTGTTGTTCTACCTTTGCTTCTATTTTGTATCATTTGTTTCCAGATCAAGGATTCACCATTTTCCCATTTCTTACACAGGGGGTTGGACCTTTGGCAGTATTTAGCTTTCAGAAAATCTCCCCATAAGGTGTGTTTGGCTCTGAATGTCCACCATTGTTTGTATTTGAAAGCTATGCAATATCTTTGAGGTTTCTCATGCCCACCCCTCCCTCTTCATAAGGGGAGCTTAATTTTTTTCATGATGACCAGTGATACTTTTTCTTTTCACTCCTCCATCCCCAAAAAAAGTCAGCAATCATCATTTGGATCTGTTTGAGTAGAGTCGAAGGAGGGGGGGGGGGTTAGTGCATATTAGAGATAAATAGGGAGGGCTTGAAGCACATGTTTGACAAACACTTCCCTACAACCATAACTTAGTTGCTTTGTATGCCAACCTGTAATCAAGCAAACCACTTTGTTAACAAGTTCAGAAAAATAAAAGAATCCTAACTCTACCAACAAAAATAGGGCATCCTAGATAGGTTATGGGACCTTGTTTTTGCCTAAAGCCTGTGATTTGTTTAATTCTGTCTCTTGTACTGTTGAAAGCATTTGAATAGAGTATGAAGTGACTCTTGTCACTATTAATCATTTGGCCTGAAGTTTCTTCATAAGTCTTGAGAGTTTGCATGATGAGCTTTAGAGTTTTGCCCCTCCCTAATGTAAACAGTATGGTGTCATCTGCAAAACTCAAGTGGTTCACTTGTGGTCCTCTCACTTCCAAATAGAACCCATGATAGTCAGTATGATTGTGCAACCTGTTAACAGATCTTGAAAGCACCTCTGCACCTAAAATAAATAGGGCAGTGGAGAGGGGGTCACCCTGTTTGAGCCCCCTAGTTGAATGAAAGAACCCATATCTCTTGCCATTTATAATAATAGAATACCAATTGTTGGCCATCACTCTCCAAACCATATCAATGAAGATTTCATGAAATCCCATTTTCCTTAGTAACAGACAAATATATGACTAAGAAACTTGATCATAAGCCTTTTCCATATCCAATTTTATAATAACATTACTCCCCACATTTGGCTTTTTGCTTTGGTGGATGATCTCTTGAGCTAACATGATGTTATCAGATATGCTTTTACCTTTGACAAAGCCAGATTGATTGAGAGAAATCAGGTTAGGGAGTATGGGGCTGAGTCTGTTGCTGATTAGTTTGGAGATTATCATGCTAGTGAAGTTGCTTAGACTGATAGGCCTGAACTCATTCATTTTGCTCCAGTTGTTCACTTTGGGGGGTAAAACAATGCATGAATTAGAGAAGTACTAAGGGATCAATTGGCCACTGAAGAAGGCCTGAATAACTCCCATGAGATCTTGCATAATGATATTCCAACATTTCTGGAAGAAAAAACCACTCATGCCATCAGGGACAGCTGCTGAAGTAGGGTTCATAGAGTATTCACCTCTTTCAATTCTTCCATTATTGGCATGACAGTGAGTCTGTGATTTTGCTCTTCATTGACCATTCTTGGGATGCATTTTAAGGGAGTTTCATTGATGAACTTATCTTCACATGTAAAAATTTGTTGAAAATGATCACATGCTGCCTTAGCAATATTGTCATCATCCTATAGCCATCCCCCCTCCTCACTGTGAATTTTGTGAATAAATAGTTTTCTTCTCCTTCCCCTTATCAAAGAATGGAAGTACTTGGAATTATTGTCACCCTATTTAAACCATTGCATTTGAGTTTTTTGTTTCATAATGGAATCCTCCAATTTCAGAAATCTAATATAATTAGCATTAAGCTCATGGAGTTCATCCCTGTTAGATTCACTGGGAGTTTGGATAAGATTCTCCTCAGCCTTTTTCACTCTCTCCTCATAGTCCTTTACTTGGCATAAAATATGACCAAATTCAATTCTGGACCAAGTACTAAGAGTATTAGATAATCTTCTCATTTTCTGAGAAACCTCCACATACTGTTACCTCCAACATCTCTGTCCCTGCATGCTTTCATAGTGTCAAGGAAATGGGGTCTATCCACCCAATAATTGAGGAATTTGAAGTACTTCATGTATTCAGCCTCATTTGATTTCATTTCCATTAATAAAGGACAGTGATCCAAACTTGTGGATGAAAGATGAGTAATGGTGGTTTGGGGCATCATATCCAGCCAATTTTTTGACTGATACCTCTTTTTATTTGACCAAGCAAATTTCTGGCCACTAAAGCTTATGTCCAGCAGACCACAAGCTTCAATGACAGCAATGAACTCCAAACTCTTTATCATATTTTATGATACACCCCCATTTTTTCTTCTATATCAGTAATAACAATAAAATCACCCACTGTACACCAAGGTTTGTCCTTATCCCACAATGGTCTTCTGAGATGATCTTTACACTTTGCATAAAGAAAGGTGATGATGAATTCATTTGGAAGCTCATTGTGTTTAAGCTCACGAGTAATTTGTTGCTCATCTTCATCCATAACACAACAATCAATGTCACTATTCCAGAATAACCAAATCTCACTATTACAATTACTAGCCACATTATCCATGGCTAATTGAATCTTGAAATCCCGGGCATTAACATTGTCTGCAAAGGGTTCCAGAATTGCTATAATTGAGAGTTGATGCATTTTCATGAGTATTTTGAGTCTTTCACAACACCTTGAGTATTGATCGCCCTCACAATCCATATAATTGTATTAATCATTTATATAACCTTTAGGAAAATAATCTGGTATTTGGTTTGCCAGCAGTGATAGTGTTTATGTCTTGGTTTTTGAAGTGAAACTTGTCATGTTGTAACCCTCTTGGAGATAAACCTTTATTCAGAGTTACTTGTTGTATCTCATCATCAAGGTTCTGATCATTAGGAGGACTGAAGGCTCTAATCAAGGCTTCACTAATCTCATCATCTTCCTCTTGATCATGTAAAGATTGGTTGTTTCTATCACACTCATCCTCAGAATTCTCTACTTCATATTCATAAATGAGTGGAACAGTGTTGTTTTGGCATTATTATTGTCTCTTGTCTGGAGGTTCTGTGGGTTGAGGAGTCATGTACTGTGCTTTTAAAGGAGGAATATCCAAGCCCTGATGATCATTTACCTTGATAAATGTTTTACATGGTTCCTCCTCCCTTTCCTATTCCATTTTTTCTTCATTTTCCTGCATTTTGCTCATCTTTCTTTTGGCATCATCCCTTTTCTGTTTACTGGGCTTATTTTTACTCTTGGGAGTATTTTCCTGTATACTTGTACGAGGATTATTGCCCATTTGCTTTGCCATAGAAGGTGTATTTTGTTTACATGTGTGACCTTCTTCTCTCTACTGATTTTCCATGTTTTCTGTAGCCTTGTCTTGTTGCTGTTTGGATTGTTAGGATTGTTGTTACTGAACCTGTTTTTGTTTAGATTGTTGTTATTGGCTTTTTGGACTGGTTGGGGCTCTAAGGTCTATATTCAGGTCATTTTGTACCTCCTCATGCAAAGCATGAGACAAAATCCCCCTTTGGTCACCCCTTCCTGCAAGTTAGTAGGGCTCTCCTGACTTCCCCATCCATCCCTCCAACAACTTCACCAGTCATATGCTCAGACATATAAACATTATTACAGTTAGGTTTACAGCTGTGATACCTGAGTTTCTGTTTCTATCTTCCTTTTGTTTTTCCATTCCCTGCTGTTCTTTATTGTTTCCCCTTACATACATGTTTTGTGCTTCTTGAGATATGTGTTCCATGTTATTGGCTTCCTCTCTTGTTGTAGTATGTTATTTCTGCTTTTCAAAGTTAGTAAAAACATTGTGTTGTGAGTTAATCGGCATACCTGCATGTTGATTTTCTTTTGTTGTCTGATTTGTAGTTGAGGTAGGTCTCCATGCTGTCTTTTGAGTTGCATTCTCATGCTGTGTCTGATTTTTCTTTCTTTGAGTTTGCCAATCTTCCTCCTTTTGTTGTGATGGTTGTTTCTGCTTGTTACTTTCTTTATTGTGTTGTTGTTGGTGTTCTCTAACCTCATTTGCTTTGTCGTGTCTGTTTTCCTGTTCCTATTGGCTTGAGTTTTCTTTGTTTTTGTTTTTCTTCTCATTTTCTTTTTCCTTTATCTGTCTGTATTCCTCATCCCTCATTTTGGATTTGCATTCTTCCATATCATGACCTTGGTGTTTGCAATACTCACAGTATGGAGGGATGTTTTCATACTCCATTGGTTGTCATATGCATATGGTTTCATCATCATTATGCAAACCAATCCACATATGCCTAGGGCTAGGTTTGGTCAAATCGATTTGCATCTTTACTTTGTCCATTCCTGCCCTGGATCTTTTAATATATGTTTTGTCCAAGTGTAACACCTTGCCTACTGCTTCCAATAAAGGAATGAGAAAAGGCTTTTTGAAGCGATGCCAAGGTAGGCCTGACAGTAGAATCCATATGGGGCTATAGGTGTTTCCACTTCCGGAGTAAACAAAGTGTCCAAGCTTGTATCCACATAAGATTACCCTCAATAGTCATTATTTGTTGAGTCCATACTGTGTTGTAATCAAGCTTATTTTGTAGGTCAATAAACACATGTCTAGAATTATAGTGAGAAATATTGACCCCCGACTCAGTTGTGTCTATTGAATGAAGCTTTTCCTGATGAGCTCAACCTTATGCATACTTGTACAAAACTTCCCTACCAGAGTGTATTTATAATCAACAGTCAGGGTATGCATATAGTCAAGCATATCAAAAATTATAGCTGGTTGGACTTGTTTAGTAGTTTGTCTGTGGGTGGTTCTTAACATAATAGTAGGATTTTGAGCTGCATGTATGTGTCTTAGTCTTGCTGCCAGTGTCTGGACCACTATATAGGGTGCCGATTCAGGGACTTTGTCCTGGTTACTAGCTTGGGGAGCTTTAGAATTGTTGGGATCATGCATTTTGTGATTGGGATCAGGTTGGGAATTGTTGCGAGCTGGAGGTGTTCGTTTATCAAAGTTGCTAGATATTTTTGGAAAATCTCTATGGTAATTGTTTTGGTCACTGTTCTTCTCTAGATTATTTGGTTGAGTTTGTTCCAGTTTACCATTCTCATTCCTTTGATTTTGATCCCTTTGATTCACAATATTATTTGCACGACCCCTCTGAACCAGTTCACTAGACTCAACAGATAAATTTCCCATGGCATTATCATTCACATGACCAGCATTGTCACTATTGTTGTTTTGATTATGAATAGAAGTGGAGGAGTAAACTTACCTGAATGATTCATTTTGATCATTGAAGGTCTGTTGATGACCCTGCCTTTTGTCATGAGTATTTTTCTCATAGCATTCATACCTGCATTCGATTGTCCAGCCTTGTATGCAGGATTGTCAATAGGTTTCAAACTAAATGAGAAGTTTGATGATCTATCCACATCAATTACTTCTCATGTTGTAGTTCCTGCATTGGCTTGTTAACCCTTAGAAACCAGACCTACATCCATGTCTTCGCCTTCCTTTGTTTCACCTTTTTGTTGCATTTCCAATTAATTTTGCTCAGAAATTTCAATGTGATTGTGTTCTTGAGTTAAATGATTGGATATATTCGTGAGATGGACTTTTTGTGCTATAGAATATGTTCCATTATCCCTCCCTCTATCAGTTTTCGTTCGAACGACATTTTGGCTAACGGAGTTCCTGATATCAGGGACTTGGCCTTCTTTTGAGCATGATTTTGCTGTAAGATGTATATATTCCCCAGGAGAGTAAATTCCAGTATGTAGAACACTTCGATTAAACTAGGAAGACGCTCGATTTTGAGATCGACTATCGTGCGACTTGGGCGCGATTTTCCCAGAAATTGCCTCTTCAGTTCTCTTAGGTGGCACGATAGAATTCCTTGATTTTGGAGTATATTGTTGCCTTTGATTAGTAGAATAATTTATTGCATCCTTGTAGTCCTTATTCAACCTGATGAAATCAGGGGAAATAATTTCGCAATTCCAATCTATTTCACTCCCAGAATTCACACTCTTCATCACCTCATTCATCTGTGAATTCCCAGAGTTATGTGATAAATTAGAGGGAGATGATTGGTTGGTTTTGTTCGTCTTCATCAGGCTCCCCTTTTGGGGCTGGTCCGGCGGCTAGAGAGAGACCTCTGGCGGCTCACGCGCCATTCCAGTCCGGCTGAACTAGCCGTTAGAGTAAGTTGTTAGGCAATTCCTAGAGAGAGCACGTTCTAGAGAGAAGTTTAGAGAGAGAAAAAAATTGGGAAATGGAAAAGTGATATATCCATGATTTAGTTTTTAATGTTTGAGTTTTGGTATTTTGGGCTTGGGGTTTAGGGTTTATGGTAGGGTTAGGATTAGAGTTAGGGTTAGGGTGTTTTTTAGGTTTCAGGGTTTGGGGTTAAGGATTTAGGTTTTAGGGTTTGGGGTTACGCATTTGAGTTTTAATATCTAAGGTTTAGTGTTTAATGTTAGGGTTTTGTTATTTTGGGCTTTGGGTTGAGGGTTTAAGGTTTAGGATAGGGTTAGGGTTAGGGTTAGGGTTAGGGATAGGGTTAGGTTTAGGGTTTAGTTTTTTTTTAGGTTTTAGGTTTTGGTGTTTAGCATTTTTAGTTTAAAATCTATGGTTTAGTGTTTAATGTTTAGTTTTTTTGGTTTTTGGTATTTTGGGCTTGGGGTTTTGGGTTAATGGTTTAGGATTAGGGTTAGGGTTTGGGTTCTGGTTAGGTTTAGGGCTTAGATATTTTTTAGGTTTAGGGTTTGTAGTTTAGGATTTGAGGTTTAAAATCTATGGTTTAGTGTTTAATGTTTGGGTTTTCGTATTTTGGACTTAGGGTTTAGGGTTTAGGGTTTAGGTTTAGGGTAAGGATTAAGGTGTAGGTTTTTTTAGGATTTATGGTCAAGGTTTAGCATTTGAGGTTTAAACTCTATGGTTTAGTATTTAATGTTTGTGTTTTGGTATTATGTGCTTAGTGTTTCGGGTTTATGGTTTAGTGTTAGTGTTATTGTTAGGGTTTTTATTTTTTTAGGTTTTTAGGTTTAGGGTTTAGGATTTGAGGTTTAATATCAATGGTTTAGTGTTTAATATTTGGGTTTTGGCATTTTGGGCTTGGGTTTAGGGTTTATGGTAGGGTTAGGGTTAATATTTCGGTTAGGTTTAGGGTTTAGGTAGTTTTTTAGGTTTTTGGGTTTGACATTAAGTAATTAAGTTGTAATATCTATGATTTAGTGTTTAATGTTATGGTTTTGGTATTTTGGACTTTGAGTTTAGGGTTTAGGGTTTAGGGTTAGGGTTAAGAATAGGGTTAGGGTTAGCGTTTGTGTTAGGGATATGGTTAGGGTTAAGATTTTTTTTTAGGTTTAAGGGTTTGTGGTTTAGGATTTGAGGTTTAAAATCTATGATTTAGTGTTTAATTTTTAGGTTTTTGTATTTTGGACTTAGGTTTTTTTTGGAATAAGGGCTTAGGGTTAGGGTTAGGGTTAGCGTGTAGTTTTTTTTTTAGGTTTTATGGTTCAGGATTTTGCATTTGAGGTTTAAAATCATTGGGTTAGTATTTAATGTTTGCAGTTTGGTATTTTGAGCTAAGGGTTTTGAGTTTTGGTTTTAGGGTTAGGGTTAGGGTTAGGGTTAGAATTTTTGTTTTTTTAGGTTGATTTTAGGTTTTTGGGTTTATGGTTTAGGATTTGAGATTTAATATCAATGGTTTGGTTTTTAATGTTTGGATTTTTGTATTTTGGGCTTGGGGTTTAGGGTTTTATTACAAGGTTAGGTTTAATGTTAGGGTTAGGGTTAGGGTTTAGGTTATTTTATAGGTTTTAGGGTTTGGGGTTAAGCATTTTGGTTTTAGGGTTGGGGTTAAGGATTTGAGTTTCAATATCTATGGTTTAGTGTTTAATGTTAGGGTTTTGTTATTTTGGGCTTTTAGTTTAGGTTTTAGAACTTAGTGTTAGGGTTAAGGATAGGGTTAGGGTTAGGGTTAGGGTTCGAGTTAGGGATAGGGACAGATTTAGGTTTAGGGTTTATGGTTTATTTAGGTTTAGGGTTTGGGGTTTAGGATTTATAGTTTAAAATATATGATTTAGTGTATATTTGGGTTTTGATATTCTGGGCTTGGGGTTTCGGGTTAATGGTTTGGTGTTAGGGTTATGGTTTGTGTTATGGTTAGTGTTAGGGTTTAGTTTTTTTTTTGGTTTTAGGGTTTGTGATTTAGGATTTTAGGTTTAATATCCATCGTTAAGTATTTAATATTAGTTTTTTTTTTGAAATTTTATTTCTGGACTTAGGGTTTATGGTTTAGGGTTTGGGTTTAAGGTTAGGGTTAGCGTTAGGGTTAGGGTTAGGGTGTAGTTCTTTTTAGGTTTTATGGTTCTGGGTTTAGCATTTGAGGTTGAATATAAATGGTTAAGTATTTAATATTTGGGTTTTGGTATTTCGGGATTAGGGTTTCAGGTTTATGGTTTTGGGTTAGGGTTAGGTTTTTTTTTTTTTAGGTTTTGGGTTTAGTATTTTGGATTTGAGGTTTAATATCAATGGTTTAGTGTTTAATGTTTAGGTTTCGGTATTTTGGGCTTGGGTTTTTGTTTGTTTTGGGTTAAGGGTTTAGGACTTGAGGTTTAATATCAATGGTTTAGTGTTTAATGTTTAGTATTTTGTATTTTGGGCTTGGGGTTTAGGGTGTATGGTAGTGTTAGGGTTAGGGTAAATGTTACGGTTAGGTTAAGGTTTAGGTTGTCTTTTAGATTTTAGGGTTTGGGGTTAAGAATTTAATTTGTAATATCTATGGTTTAGTGTTTAATGTTATGGTTTTTGTATTTTAGGCTTTGGGTTTAGGGTGTAGGGTTTAGGGTTAGGGTTAGAGTTCGTGTTAGGGATAGGTTAAGGTTAGGGTTTAGTTTTTTTTTTAGGCTTTAGGTTTTTGTGTTTAGGATTTTTAGTTTAAAATCTATGGTTTAGTGTTTAATGTTTGGGTTTTGGTATTTTGGGCTTGGAGTTTCGGGTTAATGGTTTAGGGTTAGGGTTAGGGTTAAGGTTAGGGTTAGGGTTTGGGTTACGGTTAGGGTTAGGGTTTAATTTTTCTTAATGTTTAGGGTTTGTGGTTTAGGATTTGAGGTTTAAAATCTATTGTTTAGTGTTTTATGTTTTTTTTTCGTAATTTTGACTTAGTGTTTTAATTTTATTTATTTGGGACTTAGGTTTTAGGGTTTAGGGTTTAGGGTTAGGGTTAGGGTTAGGGTTAAGATTAAGGTTAGGGTGTATGTTTTTTAGTTTTTATGGTTCATGTTTTAGCATTTGAGGTTTAAACTCTATTCTTTCTTCTGAAGTTTTGCATTCCCAACTTTTCCAATATGTAGCTTCCTTTGATTAGTCCCACGAGTTGATGTTGAGTGTAAAAGTGTTATATGATTTCTTGTTTATGACTGCACTTTGATAATAAATCTGCAATGCCATTCGCTTCATGATATACATGCCTGCATTGGAAAAATTCAAGTTTATTGCCAAACAGTTATATGCCTTGATATCTTTTCTGCTTCTCCGTGGACTGCTACTTGCATTATTGATCCATTTTCACAATAATTCTGAATCCACCTCTAAAATAATTTGTTATAGACATGTTGTTTGAACTAACTGATTCCCTGTAATGCTGCCTTAATCTCGGCAGTGTTATTAGTACCAAAACTAAGAGGAATAAAGTATGCATAAACAAATTTACCTTGATGATCTCTTAAAATGCCCGTCCTACTATTTTCTTTGGATTGTGCATAGCACTACCATCAGTGTTCAGCGTATATATACCTATCACAGGCTTTTCCCAGTGTGTACCATAGTTACCCTATATTGAGCCTGGGGTTTCGGGATAATGGTTTAGGGTTAGGGTTAGGTTAAGGTTAGGGTTAGGATTTGGGTTACGGTTATGGATTAGGTTTTTTTTAGGTTGTAGGGTTTGTGATTTAGGATTTGAGGTTTAAAATCTTTGGTTTAGTGTTTAATGTTTGGGTTTTCGTATTTTGGACTTAGGTTTTTTTTTGGACATTTATTTTGGACTTCTGGTTTAGTGTTTAGGGTTAGGGTTAGGGTTAGGGTTATGTGTAGGTTTTTTTTAGCTTTTATGGTTCAGGGTTTAGCATTTGAGGTTTAAAATATATGGTTTAGTATTTAATGTTTGGGTTTTGGTATTTTGGTCTAGGGTGTCAGGTTTATGGTTTAGGGTTGGAGTTTGAGTTAGGGTTTTGTTATTTATAGGTTTTTGGGTTTAGGGCTTAGGATTGAGGTTTAATATCAATGCTTTGTTTTTAATGTTTGGGTTTTGGTATTTTGGGCTTGGGGTTTAGGGTTTATGGTAGGGTTAGGGTTAGGGTTAAATTTAAGGATAGGGTTAGGGTTTAGGTTGTCTTTTAGGGTTTAGGGTTTAGGTTGCTTTTTTGGGTTTATGGTTTGGGGTTAAGGATAAGAGTTGTAATATCTATGGTTTAGTGTTTAGTGTTTGGGTTTTGGTATTTTGGATTTAGGTTTTTTTCTTGATATTTTATTTTTGGACTTAGGATTTAGGGTTTAGGGTTATGATGTAGGTTTTTTTTAGGTTTTATGGTTCTGGATTTAACATTTGAGGTTTAAAATCTATGGTTTAGTATTTAATGTTTTGGTTTAGGTATTTTGGGCTTAGGGTTTATGGTTTAGGGTTAGGGTTAGGGTTAAGGTTAAGGTTAGGCTTAGAGTTATGTTTTTTTTTTTAGGTTTTTGGGTTCAGGGTTTAGTATTGAGGTTTAATATCAATGGTTTAGTATTTAAAGTTTGGATTTGGTATTCTGTGCTTGGGATTAGGGTTTATGGTACGGATAGGGTTTAGTTTTTTTTTTAGGTTTTAAGGTTTGGGTTAAGGATTCAGGTTTTAGGGGTTGGGGTTAAGGATTTTAGTTGTAATATCTCTTGTTTAGTGTTTAATGTTAGGGTTTTTGTTATTTTGGGCTTTGGGTTTAGGGTTTAGGGTTAGGGTGAAAGATAAGGTTAGGGATAGGTTTAGGGTTATGGTTTATGGTTTTTTCAGGTTAAAGGTTTTGGTATTTATGATTTTTTTTTAAAAATCTACGGTTTAGTGTTTAATGTTTGCATTTTGGTATTTTGGGGTTGGGGTTTCGGGTTAATGGTTTACGGTTAGGGTAAGGGTTTAGGTTAGGGTTAGGGTTAAGGTTTCATTTTTTTGGAGGATTTTAGGGTTTGTGGTTTAGGATTTGAAGTTTAAAATTTATGGTTTAGTTTTTAATGTTTGGGATTTCTTATTTTTGACTTAGGTTTTTTTTTGGACATTTTATTTTTGGACTTAAGGTTTAGGGTTTAGGGTTTAGGGTTAGGGTTAGGGTTAGGATTAGGGTTAGAGTGTAGGTTTTGTTTAGGTTTTATAGTTAAGGGTTTAGCATTTGAGGTTTAAATATATGGTTTAGTATTTAATGTTTGGGTTTTGGTATTTTAGGTTTAGGGTTTAGGGTTAGGGTTAGGGTAAGGGTTTTGGTTATTTTTTAGGATTTTGGGTTTAGGGTTTAGGATTTGAGGTTTAATATCAATGGTTTAGTGTTTAATGTTTGGGTTCTGGTATTTTGGGCTTGGGGTTTAGGGTTAATCGTAGGGTTAGGGTTAGCGTTAATGTTAGGGTTAGGGTTAAGGTTTATGTTGTTTTTTAGGTTTCAGGGTTTGGGGTTAAGGATTTGAGTTGTAATATCTATAGTTTAGAGTTTAATGTTAGGGTTTTGGTATTTTGTGCTTTGGTTTTAGGATTTTGGGTTTAGGGATAGGGCTAAGGATAGGGTTAGGGTTAGGGTTAGGGTTAGGGATAGGGTTAGGGTTAGGGTTTAGGTTTTTTTTAGGTTTTAGGTGTTGTGGTTTAGGAATTTTTGTTTAAGATCTATGGTTAAGTGTTTAATTTTTGGGTTTTGGCATTTTGGGCTTGGGGTTTCGAGTTAATGGTTATGGGTTAGCGTTAGGGTTAAGGTTAGGGTTAGGGTTAAGGTTTAGTTTTTTTTAGGTTTTAGGGATTATAGTTTAGGATTTGAGGTTTAAAATATATGGTTTAGTGCTTAATGTTTGGGTTTTCGTATTTCGGATTTAGTATTTCTTTTACTAAGGGTATAGGGTTATGGTTAGGGTGTAGTTTTTTTTTAGGTTTTATAGTTCAGGGTTTAGAATTTGATGTTCAAAATCTATTGTTTATTATTTAATGTTTGGGATTTAGTATTTTGGGCTTAGGGTTTTGGGTTTATGGTTTATGGTTAGTTTTTTTTTTTTTTTAGGTTTTTGGGTTTAGGGTTTAGGATTTGAGGTTTAATATCAGTGGTTTGGTGTTTAATATTATGGTATTTTGGGCTTGGGGTTTTGCTACTAAAAAAACAGTGAATACCGACCTAAAAATACCGACCTCCAGAGGTTGGTATTCCTGAAATACTGACCAAAAACCGACTTCCCAGCTTTGCCCGCAAAAAGATTGGTCGCTTTTCAATTCCGACCTCTGGCTGTCGGTATTTACTCACCTGTCGAGGTCAGTTTCAATTTAAGTTGGTAAAATTCATTATTTTATTTTCCGACTTCTAGATGCCACTTTAATATATTTGTTTATTTTTTATTTTTATTATTTCCGTCTTCCGAAGGTCAGAATATTTAATTCTCAAATTTTAGAATACCGACCTCCGGAGGTCGGTATTTTTATTTCTTATTTTTGAGATTGCGAACTCCGGAAGTCGGTATTTTTATTTCTTATTTTTGAGATTTCGACCTCCGGAAGTTGGTATTTTCATTTTTTTTTTAGATTCCGACCTCTGGAGGTCAGTAATGCTATTTCTTATTTTTTAGATTCCAACCTTCAGAGGTCAGTTTTTTATTTCTTTTATTGTTGAGATTCCGACCTCCGAAGGTCGGTATTTTTGTTTCTTATTTTTTAGATTCCGACCTCTAGTGGTCGGTATTTTTAGAGGTCGGTATTTTTATTTCTTTTTTTTAGATTCCAACCTCCAGAGGTCGGTATTTTTATTTCTTATTTTTGAGATTCCGACCTCTAGAGGTCGGTATTTCTGGTACAAAATTGGCAGCATTGAGCTGCAATTTTAGTATCCCATCTGCATATTTATATAAAAACAACCAAACGAATACCAAATAAGCTATTTCAAAATAATCTTTATCCAACTCAAAGAATTCCAAATGAACTATTTTAAAATAAACTTCATCCATCCAAAACAACATAATATTTTCAACGTATACATTAAACTATTTAAAAATAAACATCATCCAACTTCACAATAAACTAAAATACGATCAAACAATTCCGAAAATACTCCTTATCACCCTCACTCTCCTTATCACACTTATCATTCACATCACCCTCCTGATCAGCTCCATCATCACTGCTTGTCGGACATGGAGGAAGACTATTTCCTAATTCAAAAGAAAAGTTAGTTGGGGCTGAAGCGCTGCATACCTCTTGTTCTTTGCTTCCTTTGATGCCGCAATCTCCACCTCTCTCTTCCTCTCTCTGTCGGCTAGAGCAGCAAGATCGGCATTAAGAAAATCTATCTTACCCTCCATTCCAGATATTGTCTCTTTATCCCCGCTATCGAAGCTATAGGATGATGAACCACAATACCAATCCTTCTTCTTTGGATATGTCCTTTCTGGATAGCCGTAGACTGAACTTCTAATTGGTTCACCTGCACTTTGTTTCCAAAGATTCTCACTTTCTTTTTGTTTAAATGATTTGTCCCGGCTCTCAAGAGGTAGAACGATATTCCTGAGACATTCGTATAAACCTATCCTGTAATTCAAACAAAGAACTCTACGAATAAGAATGTAATATATATAAGAAAGAGAAAAAAGATTAACTTGAATAGAAATATTACATATGTCTCTTGAGCACGTGGCTCAATCCATCTTTCTTCTTCTCCGGGGTTCGTACTCTTTTTTACATGAGTAACCTTGAACATCTCTTCTACAGCTACCAGCCTACCCACCTCTTTTTCCTGCAAATAACACAAGTATAATTTAATCTCCAAAAACTGCTTATCAAAAAATAAAAACAACTATTTTACAAAATTAAGAAACTATACCGTTCTTTCCTTTCTAGTAACTAGGCTAATATCTCCACCGGTGTGCAAAGAAAGATCCTCCATTTTCTGATGCGCGAGCCATCTTCCCAATCTCACTCCTCTTTTTAAACTTTTTATCAGTAACCCAATGTTCTAGCAAGAGATCTCATCGAGTTGGTACCATAAACTTAGGAATTCTATTATTTTTCCGACATTCACTAAATGTGCTAGAAAGCAACTTTGAAGCTTTAACCTTGAAGTTTGCTTGAACTTCTTCCTCATGTTCGGGAGCCCAGACATAATTTTTATGCAATGAAAAATGACTAAATATTTATTGTTCAAATGAATAGCGAATTTAAATGTATATGACGTGAATTTAATTGATACGCATTCTTACCTAAAATTCATTGAACATATGCCCCCTGTTGTTAATTGGAATCGAACCCCAAGTCGGGTACACACCATTATAGTGAGTACCGACGCACTTTAAAATAATTTTTGACATACCCACATCCGGACGTAAGCTGAAATATGAGTTCATTGACAAAGAATGGTAAACAAAAAATAATCAATCAATTAATTAAAATATAAAAAGACAAATGAAAGATGAAACATAATTAAATCATACTTGTATCCTAACGGCAGGATGACAAGTCTCCAAAAATTGTCTCTATCGCCTGGCTGAGGACCACGTACATCTGAGTGCTGGGTGGTGGAAGTATTAGGATCTCAGTCATTGGATTCAAGATGAAGATTTTAAAATCCAATGACTAACTAGTACTAGCTGATGGTATGGTGGACTCACAACCAAGATGTGTATCCCTGCAATGTTTGGTAACCTGATCTAGGTACCACAGTAGGTGTAGATATAGTATAACCAGATTGTAGAGCCACATGAGTAGAGGCATTATGTGCCTGATGTGCATAGTGAGTAGGTATCTGAGGCTCGTTTCGAAATATTCACTCTAGAGGGATCATCAGATATCACCACCCTAGTGGACCTTCTCATAGCATTGGACTTAAATTTCTTTTTTTGGATTAGCTGATAGTTTTTTATTTACACTTGTCTTTATCTACCATCTATATCAATTAAACATAAAAATTTAAAAAGAATAGTACAAAATAATATCACAATGTCAAATAATTATATCAAACAAGGTTATCATGACATAAGGCTTAATCCAAATAGTCTTTCACAATGTCGAACAAATATTAAAACTATTAAAATATAAAGTATACTCAAATATGAATAGCTAAAAATCCACCAAGTGAACATAAAAATTGTTATTCATCATCTTCAGATGTTTCTTCATCATCTATCCATTCATCTGCATCATCTTCAGATGTTTCCTCCTCATCTATCCATTCATCTTCTTCAAAAGTTTCCTCCTCATCCTCCTCAATATTTGTTGGCATATCTAATTCTTCTCTATTAACTTCTTCTAAAATGTGATCAGAATGCTCCCAATTCATTTCTAATTCAGCATCCACCACTTGATGAACACTTGATATTTCATTTCGATATGCAAAATCCAATTCATTCTAAACTTCCACTCTCCCCATTGGTTTTGTTTTGATTGTACCCACCAATCAGACTTGTCCCTACGCAACAGATAAGGAGCATAGTACACTTGCTTAACATTCTGTGCAATAATAAAAGGATCATAAGCCTCATACTTCCTAGTGTGCTTGACTTCAATGATATTATGTTGCTTAAGCTCCCCCGTACCTCTTAAAGTTGGATCAAACCACTTGCATAGGAAAAGTACTACTTTTTTATTGGCCAACCCGAATACTCCAACTCTAGAATCTCCTGTAGGACGCCAAAATAATCAACATTCTCGTTTTGATTTCCATCACACCTTTAACGCAAACACCACTATTATTGGTTTTCTTATTCTTTGAATATTTTTATGTGGTAAATTTAAAACCATTAACGATATATTGGGACATTGTGTGAACAATAATCAGTCCCCAAGAAATATCCTTGAAAAATTGATCAAATGTGGTGCCATTTTCTGAATTGTAGACCCATATATGGTTAGTTAATTAAAGGATATGTCAGTAGAAAGAGGAGTAAACTAATATGTTAGGTATATATATTACAACAGTTACCCAATTAGTATACCACATTATAAATGATGGAAACAATTGATCATGATGACATATTGGCTCACAAAATAAGTGTAAAATCACATTCATAATACAGTTCATTTCCTTGATCAAATCGTAGTTGAATATATGTTTTTTACATATTTAAATTTCTTACTCTAAGAAGGTTTGGACTTTTGGACAATTCAACAAGACATGAAGCTCTGCAGATTTTTTCTCCTTTTCGGTAAGTTTGTGCAATGTACGATTTTTTGAACCCTTACCCGATTAGTTGAAGATTGATAATGATTGTACTGCAGGATCATTCTGAGTATCATCATGTCGATTAGGTCTGTTTCTCAAACACGACACATAATCATCAAAGTAGTAAGAACAAAAGTGGGAACTTTCTTTAGCTAGATATACTTGAACCATACATCCCTCCACCCTATGTTTATTCTTAATACCCCTTTTAGATTTGCCAATGCTCCTGTAAAATTTGATATTAGATACATAATTTCAAAAGATATATGTTCCATTTATCAAATAAGAATAAATGTGTTATAGTTACTTACCGTTCAAAAGGGATGCATCCACCTATATTGAACTGGTCCACCAAGTAGGGCTTCATGAACAAGGTGAATGGGAAGATGTTCCATCACATCAAAGAACCTAGGTGGAAGAATCTTCTCCAACTTATTGCTAATGACAACAATATTTTCGGCCATTCGAACCAGATTCTCTGCTCTCAATGTGCTGGAACACAAGTCTTTGAAGAACAAACTGATCTCTGCCATCGGTTTCCATATGTTTTAAGGCAATCCACAAATATCAATCGAAAGTAATTGTTCCATTAAAACATTAAAGTCGTGACTTTTCATCCCATGTAATATTCCACTCTCCATGTCAACTCTCTTTCCCAAATTTGAGGCATATCCATCTCACTGACAAATTTTTCTCTTCTGTTCCATTGTGAATGAATAACTAACTTTGGGCTTAAGTAACTTGTTGTTGGCAGATTCTTGTAAATGCAACTCCGGTCGTCTACAATGTTCTGGTAAATCAAGTCTAGCCTTAATCTATTTAGTCCAATTACTTGCAACACCATAGCCTTCAAATTTGTACGGTGGTTCCTCAGTTACCATTGGATAATTTTGAACCCTTTCCCAATATCATCACCCGTTAATATTGGGGGTGGACCTTCTCATTCAATTTTGTTCTTTTTAAATGCATATTTCTTACTCCTAAACTCATGATCAGGTGGCAAGAATCGACGGTGACAATCAAACGATTAATTTTTCCGGCCATGTTTTAATGTGAATGATTTAGTATCTTCCATACAGTAGGGACATGCTAACTTTCCAGCTGTCATCCATCCAGATAGTATCCCATAGGCAGGAAAATCATTAATAGTCCACATTAAAGTAGCACGCATGTTGAAATTTTGTTTACGAGAAATGTCCCATGTTTTTACCCCCTCAGACAACAACAATTTCAACTTATCAATCAAAGGTTGTAAGTACACATCAATCTTGCTTTTTGGATTACTTGGACCAGGAATGACAAAATTTAGAAATATATAGACTTGTCATACACAACTCAGGTGGAAGATTATACGGTGTAATAAACATAGGCCAACAAGAATATGGTGCAGCCTCAACTGAAAAAGGGGTGAAACCATCCGTACACAAACCCAACCTAACATTCCTTGGTTCAGCGTCAAAATCTGGATAAGTTCTATCAAAATGTTTCCAAGCCTCTCCATCATATGGATGACACATGACATCCGGTGGCCTTCTATTTTCTTGGTGCCATCTCATATGAGGACAAGAGCTATTTGATGCATACAACCTCTTCAATCCTGGTATAAGAGGTAAATAATGCATAGCCTTAATAGCAAGTTTCTTTCGGTAGAACCAGTCTTATAGAGAAGGTGACTACAAAACTTAGAAGACTCTAGATCGATATCCTCCTTATAGTATAACATACAACCTTTTTCACAACAATCAATTCTTATCGAGGACAATCCTAACTTAGACAACAATGCATTTGCTTTATAATAAGAATCAGGAATCTTTACATTGGGATCAACTAATTCTTTCATAAGATCTATCATAGAGTTCATTCCACCTTGAGAAATATTACTGTTAGATTTGATGCTCAACAATCTAACTACAACAGACAATTTAGAGTGTTGACTCCCGTTGGACAAAGGACTACTATAATCACGCAATTGTTCATAAAAGGTATTTGCTTCTTCATTGGGAGCTTCTTCTACAATTTCCCCAAATTCAAAATCAGAATGCATCCCAAAAGAATCATCAACCATATCTGACATTCTAGAACCTTGGAAATAATTACGCTCTGCAGATCTACTACTTTCACCGACAACAAAGTTATTAAACATAGCGTCATTTTCAACCTCACCATGACTAGTCCAAACTGTATACCCTGGTTTGAATCCATTCCTTAAGATGCATAGCAACAGTCTCTGTTGTATGATATCTTATATTTTCACAATCTTAGGGGAGACCATTCAAATGGTTGAATTGATGACTTAGTTTCGATCTGTCCTAGTCTTGATCGTGATTCGACATTAGAAGTATATTGATTTTTCCTAACACACGGATACCTAATCAATCTTGAAGTTAAAAAATCATCAAGTGTCTTTGCATGATTTATAAATCTAGTGACACCATCTGCAAATTCTGGAATCATACCCGCTAGAACAGGATTGTTTCTATTATACATCCAACTACGATCATGATCCATCTACACAAACAATAATAATAATTTTAATTTTAGTTTTAACTTAATTCCAACACTATATTCACCAACTAAATCATATTAACTTATTTGAAGAACTTGACATCTTTCTAAGTCTAATTAGTTTAGATTTAACTTAGTTCCAACAGTATATTCACCAACTAAATCACATTACTTATTGGAAGAACATAACAACTTTCTAAGTATAATTAGTTATGTTTAAACTTAATTTAAACACTATATTCACCAACTAATCACATTACTTATTTGAAGAACTTAACATCTTTCTAAGTCTAATTGGTTTAGTTTAAACTTAGTTCCAACACTATATTAACCAACTAAATCACATTAACTTATTTGAAGAACTTAACAATTTTCTAAGTCTAATTAGTTTAGTTTTAACTTAATTCCAATACTATATTCACCAACTAAATCACATTACTTATTTGAAGAACTTAACAACTTTCTAAGTCTAATTAGTTTGGTTTTAACTTAATTCAAACACTATATTCACCAAATAAATCACATTTAGTTTAGTTAAACTTAATTCAAACACTATATTCACCAAATAAATCGCATTACTTATTTGAAGAACTTAACAACTTTCTAAGTCTAGTTAGTTTAGTTTTAACTTAATTCAAACACTATATTCACCAACTAAATCACATTAACTTATTTGAAGAACTTAACAACTTTCTAAGTCTAATTAGTTTAGTTTTAACTTTATTCCAACACTATACTTAACAAATATATTATTTCTAAATTTAAAGCTAAGTGTCAACACTAGATGGAGCCAAATCGATCTTGTAAGAAAATCAATTTTGTCATCAATAGGATCAACTAGTGTTGGTACTTATGCTTAACAAATGTGTTATTTCTAAATTTAAAGCTAAGTGTCGACAGTAGATGGACACAAATCGATCTTGCAAGAAAATCAATTTTGTCATCAATAGGATCAACTAGTGTTGGTACTTATGCTTAATAAATATATCATACCTAAATTTAAAGCTAAGTGTCAACACTAGATGGACACAAATCGATCTTGCAAGAAAATCGATTTTTTCATTAATAGGATCAACTAGTGTTGATACTTATACTTAACAAATATATTATTTCTAAATTTAAAACTAAATGTCAACACTAGATGGACACATATCAATCTTGCAAGTAAATCAATTTTGTCATCAATAGGATCAACTAGTTTTGATACTTATACTTAACAAGTGTGTTATTTCAAGTCAACACTAGATGGACACACATCGATCTTGCAAGAAAATCGATTTTGTCATCAATAGGATCAACTAGTGTTGATATACTTAACAGATATATTATTTCTAAATTTAAAATTAAGTGTCAACACAAGATGGACACAAATCAAGTAGGTGGATACAAACACATTATAGAAAATAATTGTACTTGAACTTTAGAGATTTAGAATCACAAAACCTTATCTCCTACATTAATGAAAGAAGCAGTATAATCTTGTATCAACTTTTTTATATGTTGAGCTTCCTGAGTTACCTAGCCCGAAAAGAGGGGAAAAAGTTAACACTAGAATAATCGAGTTTGAACCTATTTACACGCATATGTTACATACAAGAACGTCAAGTAGGGCATGAAGTCATACTCTTAAGTCATTTGTATTTTTATTTCAAAATAGTTCAATTTGATTCACTAACATCAAGAGCTCAACTCAAGTATGGATTCCACCAACCTACTAATTTATCCCAAACACGAGGATGTATGATTGTTTTCATTATGATAGAACCATTTATTAACAACAAAAATATTACAATTCTACCTAAATAATAACACTTCAAGTACTTCAATAAACAAATTTGGGAAATATGTTTTAAACTAGATATTCTAATAACACTTCAAGCACTTCAATAAACATATTTTAAGGGAGATGTGCATAAAATAACGCAAGAAAAATCTGGAAAACATAAAGAATAAATCGAACTAAGTATATTAGAACTCTAATTTTGAGACACTTCAACTAAATGCAAACAAAAAAGATTTGTTAGGAAGGTTTTAAAAATTCACCTTGAGTTAAAGAGATGGAGCGGCGCCGACCCACTGCTGCAGCTGCATGACCCACTGCGTAAGATGGTAATGGACCCAATGAATCAACCTCGGTTTCGCATCCTTCTTTGCCATCAAATATCTCAAAGCAGAATGATTAGTATGCACTATAACCCTCGTGCCAAGCAAATATGAGTGAAATTTCTCGAAAGCAAAGACTACTGCAAGGAGCTCTTGTTCAGTCATGGTGTAGTTCTTTTGGGCTTCATTAAGGGCTTTACTAGCATAGTAAATGGGATGAAGGATTTTGTCCCTTCTTTGTCCCAATACCACACCAAGAGCAAACCCACTCGGATCACACATCACCTCAAATGGCTTGCTCCAATCCAGAGAAATGATAATAGGTGCAGACAACAACTTTTCCTTCAACTAACCAAATGCCTTAAGACAGGATTCATCAAAATAAAATTTACACTCTTTCTCAAGCAACTTGCACAAAGGATGTGCAATTTTTGAAAAATCCTTGATGAACCTCCGGTAAAAGCCTGCATGCCCAAGAAAACTTCTCACACCTTTTACAGAGATGGGTGGAGTAAGTCTCTTTATCACCTCAACTTTAGATCGATCAACCTCTATACCCTTCTCTAAAATGCGATGACCCAATACAATACTTTCTTTCACCATGAAGTGACATTTTTCCCAATTTAGCACAAGGTTGCAATCTTCACACCTCTTAAGAACCGCGGACAAATGACTCAAACACCGTTCAAAGGAGTCACCAACCACTGAAAAATCATCCATACTCACATCAATAGTGTCCTCCACCATATCAGAGAATATCAACATCATACATCTCTGAAACGTGGCCGATGCATTACATAACCCAAACGGCATTCTCTTGAATGCGAAGGTCCCATAAGGACAAGTAAAGGTGGTTTTCTCTTTATCTTCCGGTGCAATATAAATCTGATTATAACCTGAATAACCATCAAATCTGATTATAACCTGAATAACCATCAAGAAAACAGTACCACCCCTTTCCTGCAAGTCTATCCAACATCTGACCATGAAGGGCATAGGAAAATGGTCCTTCTCGGTCCATGCATTTAATTTCCTATAATTCATACACGCCCTCAATCCAGTCACCGATCTCATCGAGACAAGCTCATTTTTCTCATTGGGGACCACAGTCATTCCCCCTTTATTAGGTACACACTGAACAGGGCATACCCAACTACTATCGGCGATTGGATATATCACTCCAGCATCCAACCACTTAATAATTTCCTTCTTCACCACCTCTTGCATAGGTGGATTTTAACGTCTCTGGTGCTCAATACATGGCTTATGATCGGGCATGAGTTGGATTTTATGTGAACAAATCCCGGGAGGGATCCCAAAAATATCTTCAATAGTCCACCCAATAGCTCTTTTGAACCTTTTTAACACCTCTACCAAACTCTCAACTTGATGCACATTCAAATCTGATGCAATAATTACCAGCAAAGTGTAACATTTTCCCAAGAATATATACCTCAGATAAGGTGGTAGAGCCTTAAGTTCTACTTTTGGAGCCTCCTCTATAGATAGTTTCGTGGGTGGAGACTTGCGATGCTTCATATCTAACTCCAACTTCTTTGGTTTAAACCGAACATCACCTCGATCAAGTGTCGCGACCAATGACCCATACTCTTCAATGCAATCACCATCAAAATTCATGATCACTGCCGCTAGTGCTTCTACACCCAGACGCTCTTCTATTTGTACCTCAGATGACTTTTCAACCCTGTAAGATATGGCAGATACCGATTGGAGCTCACCACTCTGCCTCATGGACCTACAAATGTTGAAAGTCACTTCTTCATTATTCAATCAAAATTTCATTTGCCCTTTCTCCATATCAACCAAGGCTCTACCCATAGCAAGAAATGGCCTCCCAAGAATAATAGGCACCTCAAAATCGACCTCACAATCCAGAATCACAAAATCGGCCAGAAATATCAATGACTCCACCTTTACTAACACATCATGGAGTATCCCACTTTACCGTTCAATGGGCCATCAGTAGCCGCATCGCAGTGGGCTTTGGGTCACCCAAACCCAACTTTTTGTAAATAGAGAGAGGCATGAGATTTATGCTTGCCCCATGATCACATAATGCTTTCGCATAGTGTAATAACCCGATTGTACATGGAATAGTGAAGGCACCCGGATCTTCTTTCTTTTGCACTAGAGACCTTGTGGAAGTAGTACTACAATGCTACATTCTATCATCATCCTCAAAACTGACCGATCTCTTCTTAGTGACCATATCTTTCATGAATTTGGCGGAACCGGGCATTTGTTCAAGAGCTTCTATCAAAGGTACATTGATGGAAATCTGTTTCAACATATTAATAAAACGACGGTATTTACCATTCTTCGTCTTTTTCACCAACCTTTACGGGAATGGTGGTGGTGGTCTTGGAATGGGAGTCACCGTTTGATGCTTCTCTGCTTCTTTTCCTGCTTCATTTACCAACTCACCACTAGCTTCTACTACCTCATCTTCTCTTCTCATCTGATTTTCTATGCCAGACGGCATAGGTGGATCTATGGTTTGCTTACCACCTCGAGTAATGACTGACATACAATGTCCCTCATTCTTTGGATTTTGAACAGTATTACTAGGAAGAGTACCAGGTTGAAGAGGGTTTACAGTAAATGACAATTGGGCCATTTGCATCTCAAGATGCTTGATGGAAACTGCATGTGCATCCAGTTTTTGCCCAATGTTAGCCAAATCACCTCTCAATTCCTTGGCGTGCTCATCACTTGCGTCAAACCTCCTCCTCATCTTTTGCAACATGTATTCAACTCGCGCCATACTACCTCCACCATACCTAGGAGCAACTTCCCGATTTTGAGGTGGAACATAGGGCCCACTTCGATCGTTTCTGTTTCCATAGTTACTCCGATTGAAGTTGTTGTCGCGGTTGTAGTTTCCTTCACGAACGTAGTGACCCTCTCGGTTGTAATTCCATAGTTCCGACCTTTATTTCCTTCACCTTGGCACTAAGTTTCCTGATTGGATCCTTGGGCATTCAGTCAGAAACCCCCCGTCTTCTCATTCACTGTATAAGAATCTTCCTTATAGTAAAACTCATCTATCGGCGGTGGTGGCTTAGTCAAATAATTCAACGCATCAACTTTCTCTGCACCCCCAGTGACATGTTTCAACACTAACCCAAGCTTAGTTCTCATTTGATCCATGTCTTCACGAATATCATCTACGGATGGGTTGTGTGTAGATTGCATTGCAAAAGTGTTTCTCCTAGTATCCGACTTCCTAGTGCTCCAAGCTTTATTATTTCGGGAGATTTTCTCTAACTTCTCAGCGATCTCTGCATAAGTACACTCCCCATAAGAACCACCCGTAATCGTATCTAACACTGCTTTATTATTATCATCTTGCCCCCGATAGAAATACTCTTTCAGCGACTCATCATCAATACGGTGATTTGTGACACTTCTCAAGAAAGAGGTGAACCGATCCCAAGAACTGCTTACTGACTCCCCTGGTAGTGCCACAAAGTTGTTCACCCTATCTTTGTTGTTGAGCTTCTTTTAAACCGGATAGTAACGAGCTAAGAACACATCCCTCAATTAGTTCCATGTATAGATTGAGTTATAGGGAAGCTCCGTAAATCATATAGCAGCCTCTCCTGTTAGTGAGAGAGGAAACACTCTAAGCCCAATGACGTCCATGTCCAAGTCAGGTCTCCCTATACAACTCTTGCACACCGACCTCAGTTTGGCGATGTGAGCATGTGGATCCTCAGATGGTAGCCCAGAAAACAGACCTCTAGCTGTGAGCATCTACATTAAGCTACTAGTTACCACAAAAGTATGACCATGTGGTAGAGGAGGTAGGACAAGTGGCCCATCAGAGTCCGTGATGTTAACATTTCCCCTACAGTACTCTTGAGGGTGTTGAGCAGGAGGTTGCCTCCTCGGATTACCTTCACCCGGATTATCAACCATCACTTGATTATGAGCCTCAACTGGCGGGGGAGGTGGAGGATTGATCTCATCCTCGATATAAGCAGGATTGTTTTGAATGTTCATTATGCGAAGTGTACGGTTTAGTTCTGGATCAAACGGAAGCATTGGTTCTCCTCGACTCCGTGTACTTGGCATACACTAAAGCTAGACCTGCGAGAGATAAAAAAAAAAGAAAAAGTAAAATCAGGAAATTATTGAGTAAAACTCAGTAATGTGCTTAAAGTTAATCTAAAAGCCACTGTTCCCCGGCAGCGGCGCCAAAATTTGATACGCTCAAATTACACTTCCTTAAAGAAGTATAAGCGGTCGTATCAAGTAAAGAACCCAAAGGTCGATCCCACGCGGAAAATGGTTTAGACTTAACTTTAATCTACGATTACTTCAATTTTAGTCAAGTCCTTTCCAAAAACAAACAATTAAAAGAGGGGTTTTGTATAACAAAAATATTTAATTAATTCTAAGTAAAGAAGTAAAAAGTTCAAATATTTGATGTTTATCAAGTAATGAGAGAAACTAGGGTGTAAGTGTTCCCCATTAGGTTCATAACGCAGTAACCCTAACTATAACAACTATTTATACAGACCATCGCTATGACTCATAAACCTCTACTTCTAGATCTTGTCATTGGTATACTAGTATTCGTAGATTGATATTCAGCCACAATTCTACGTTGATCTTCTTCATGTCCCCCACCAATACATTTCTTTCAAGTCATGATAAATTTTAATGTTGTGCTTCCATCGTGATCCTCTTTCTTAGTTCATCTACATTAGGTACACACAATCCGTTTTGACATCGAAGTACTCCCTCTTGCGTAAGAACAAATGCCTTTTTCATACCATGTTGTACATTCTCCTTAAGCTGTAATAAAATTGGATCAGTGTGCTTCTTCTCTTTCACTTCCACTACTAATGAGGATTCTGCCACATTTTGCACAATAAACCTTTCGTCTGGAGATTCAAGAAGGCAAACCCCTAAGCTAGCTAATTGGCCTATATCCTTAGTTATTCCTTGTCTTTCCACAGACTGCCCATCAATGCTTGCACTCATCTTACAACTTAAAGCATCGGCTACCACATTTGCTTTCCCAGGACGATACAAAATATCAATGTCATAATCTTTTAATAACTCAAGCCACCTTCGCTGCCTCAGATTCAGGTCCTTCTGCTTAAAGATATATTGAGGAGCTCTTGTGATCAGTGTATATGTCAATCTGAACTCCATACAAGTAGTGGCGCCATATCTTAAAAGCAAATACAACTACTAATAGCTCTAGATCATGGGTTGGATAATTTTTCTGATGTGACCGCAGCTTCCTTGAGCCATAAGATACCACTTTACCATGCCTCATCAATACACTTCCTAATCCCACTCCCGAAGCATCACAATACACTACATACCATTCCATGCCTTCTGGAAGCACCAATACGGGTGTAGAAGTTAATTTATTCTTCAGCTCTTAGAAGCTTCTTTCACATGCATCACTCCACAGAAGTTTTGTTTCTTTTTGTGTTATCTTTGTTAACAATGCAACAATGGAAGAAAATTCGTCAAAGAACCTCCCATAATAACCTGCCAATCCCAAAACACTATGAAACTCTGTAGGCGTTTTAGGTCTTGGCTAGTTCTTCACCGCTTCTATCTTTTGATTATCAACCCTTATTCCTTCATCAAACACAATACGACCTAATGATACCACAAATTTCAACCAAAACTCACATTTAGAGAACTTTACATTTAATTTACGATCACAAAGAATTTGTAAAACTTGATGCAAGTGTCACACCCCAACCTTGGTGAAGCGGACAAATACCATATGAACACATGCTTTACAAGTGATCTATGATGAGAAATTAAACTATGATGCAAATAGTTTTACTGCTGAGAAGCTTCATATTAACACATGTTGTCTTGGTGAACAAATACATGTGACAAGTGAAACTATCAATACAGATGATACAAAGCCTCTAACGGAATCCATGAAGGTACCACTATGAAAATATGCATAGTAAAGACTCGGCAAAGCCCCGAATCAACCTGGAGCTCACCATAAACCGCTGAGTATAGTGTGCTTCTATTGGGGAGATCTACTGGTTGAGTACTTGTACCTACAGCATGAAATGCACCATCCCCAATAAGGGACGTCAGTACAAAAGAATGTACTGAATATGTAAGGCATAATACAACCATATGTAAAATGAGAGCTCAAGTGAAACCAAATACCAATAGATAAGGATTAGAGACCACCTTTGCTTATACATGTGAAATTGTGTATGTCCATTCTTTTCATTATTTTTTTGTGCATTATAATATTTATAAGATATATGATACAAATGATCATCTGATCAGTGGTAGGATAGGATGACCCATGCTAACCCATGGGATGCTGTCTTCATAATTCCACAAATTGGAATCGGCCGATGTTAGGCTTTCGCCCCTTAGCTGCCACCCTTCCATACCAATAGGAATCGGCCCATGCTAGGCTTTCGCTCCTGAGCTGCCACCCTTCCATACCAATTGGGATCGACCCATGCTAGGCATTTGCCCCTGGGCTGCCACCTATATTTATACATTTATACAGATAGCTTCACTTAGATTCTATAATCTTTGAGATTGTTTTGTTATGTTCATAGTCTTTTGAGATTGTTCTTTGGATACTCATAACTCTTTTCAGATCATTGTTTTGGTGGTCATATTCATTTTTGAGATTTGGAACTATGACCAGTAGTAGAAGACACACGAATATGGACTTACAATAATGACAATGATGTGGGAAGAAAATGCTCCACCAACGTAACACTTAGGAGCTTCTTTGACTCAGTAAGCATTTTGACATCTCAAATTGAAGCACATATCAAGTGAAAACATTCAATTTCAGCCAAAAGATTTTAATTCTATAGATAACCAAATACTCACTAACTAATATCAAAGACAAGGTATACACGAATGTGGAACCAAGAAAGAATGTGGATAGATTAAACTTAAGGATGGATACATATTCCAAGTAAGTACATATGTACAATAGAGCAAGTAGACATCTTGTAAGGTAACATAATAGTCTAACACAATGTGGAATAATAACCAATAAAGGGAACATATGACATGTAACAAGATGATATATATGAAGTACTAGACAATTGAAGCAAGTATGACATGTAACAAGATGATATATATGATGGACTAGACAATTGAAGCAAGTTGGCTTGATATGGGAAGATTGGATATCCAACATATAAGCATATGTACCATGTATAATCTAGGATCACATTGATTTATATTAAGGGGAATACGTGCCAAGGGTACTTGAGGATGAAACAATTTTAAACCTTGCATGCTAATATTTGGTAGAGTTAGCATGCACATTTAGTAATAAACTCATATGAGAGTACTCACTTTAATTCTCTAGGGAGTAGGAACTGCAATTATGGATCAGTCACTACCAAGGGCACTTAGAAAGCTTACAAGTGTTGGATTCATTCCAAGGAAATAGGAAATAAAATATCTTTACATACCTTTTTGTCACAACTTTGGATATTACGATGAGCTAACTTTCTTTCTTTCAGTTTATTTATCTACAATGGAGTAAATAACAAAACTAGCATTAGTTTTTGATAAAAAATAATTGGGCTACTTGATTAGACCAAAACAGAAATTGGCAGTAAATCTATAATTGATCCCATCAAGAGTTCTTCCCATTCATTTCCCCCCATTTTTTTTCATATGCTATACAACCTTCTTATATGGTCCTCAAAAACTCCTCGGGGCTTCATAACGTTTGGAAAAGAATATACAAAGGGATGGCATGAAGTAAGCTCATGCAACACTCAATTAAGTGGTGTATTACTAAACTTTCAATGTTCTATCCTCTAACCAGTTCCCATGACTTCTCCACATATCCAGCTAGACCCTCTTTTTTTATGATACACAAAATAGTCCCTAAGTGTCACAATGTGGAAGAAACAATAAATGAACTCACGGCTTCCGATCAACACCACATGAGTTCCAACTAACATTACATTTAAGATGCTCAAAACAAGCTTACAATCAAAATTTAAGGGGACTCCACTCAATGACTGTCCTAACAAGTACATCCTTCCTTAACATTTACCAAGCCCACACCATATAGAGGAAACACTCCTCAGTTCATTAACACATACAAACTTTCACAAACAATGCAAGAACAAGAGAGGACTGAAAATTTCCATAGCTTACCTTGCTGCAAAGAAATCTCACTTGCTAAGACTTGGATTCTTCAAGGTTTAGATTATCCTCATCCCCTAACCTTGATGTTAAATCATACTATTCACTTTAATCCTTGAAGATGGAGATGTTCTACCAACTTGTACTTTAAAAACACCTATTTCCTTCAGATTCTAATGGTGAAGCTGTAGACCAGAACTCTTTGGAGCTTCTATGGCTTTCCTTGAGAGTAATTTTATGGAGAATAAGTTATGAAGGAGATATGATAAGCTTGAGTGCTTTAGAGGTCCCTTTTGGACGTTTTCACTCAATAAATTAGACAAATAATATGGTCCTTTACTTTTAAGCAAGCAGGTGCATCACCTCCTCAAGTTTGCCACATGTTTTTAAGTAGGTGCATCACCTCCATTCCCTTTTCACTTAAAATGCAGTCCACTTATTCTAAGTAGGTGCATCACCTACTTTATCTTTTCACTTAAAATGCAGTTCACTTATTCTAAGTAGGTGCTCACCTACTTGTTATTTTCCCTCAAAATACAGTCCACTTGTTCTAAGTAGGTGCGTCACCTACTTGCCCTTTTCACTTAAAATATGACTCCACTAATCTAAGTTGGTGCATCACCTACTTGTCACCAACTAGCAAAGTTTAGTCAAGAAAGTAGCTCACTTATTTTACACCATTTTCCCAACCTTAGTTTCTTTACACAACCGAAGCACTAATATGCACTTGACCACTTTGACGTTTACCCGAGTACGAATTATTTTTGAGTTCACTTAGTCGAATATGTGTTGGAAGTCATGGGTTATTACTGTCACAATCGGGGAGCACCCCCTAGACGTAACCGGTGTCGTCGTCCTCGAAGAGGACTAAGACTAGCCTCTTAGCTTTCATCATTACATTCATAGGTTAAAAATACGGATAATTTAAATTTTTTGTTTACTTCTTTCTACATTGAGGTTTACTTAGACCTCTCGCTTACAAACAATACATATTTATTGAGTATACATAGAACCTTTGTATATGAAGATTACATAGTCTTCTACTTTTATTTCACATACATAGTATAGGAACATAATCTCATAAGAAGTCTACAATATGTCTCAAATTACACCATCTAAAACGAATTCAACAATTGGCCTTAATCCATACTTTAATACAACAAAGAGCCTCATATAGGCTATACAACATTCGTCTTGAAATGAAAAGGAAACAGCTAGAAGTCCTATAACTAGAACAACATCAATAGTTTGATAATGTCATTGTCCTCGGAAGGTGAGGACCTACCAAACTCTTGGGGAATATCCAAGTAGTCTTCAAAGGCCTTCTATAAGCTCAACGGCCAGATCCTACATTTGTCGTAAACATAAAAGATGGGTTAGTATACACTTGTACTAAGTGTGAGTATATGCACATAAAACAATTGAAATCATGCTAAAAAGGACATTCATTCAAAACATGCTAATTTACTTTGAAAAACATTATGCATATCCAAGAAACTCATATAAGCCAATATACTTATTCTTAAGTCAAGACTACATACAACACAACACAAGCAATACCAAGTCTAATCAAGTCAACATGCATATCAACATAATTGAGCACATAATCAAGACAACTCTATCATCAAGTGATAACATCAACAAGCATGCATTAGAGTTCATAAAATCATGACCTAAGCAAGACTAATACTCATGAACCCTCATTAAATCCATTAGTGCAATTGGCTAAGTAAAGCTCAATAACCTTACTCAACCAAGTGAACTCAACAAGAACAATAAGTAATGCCCAACTTCACATGCCATATCATTAAAAGATAACATCATCATACTTTATCAATAGAGACCAACCACATGTTCATAAATGGAACACATATCACATCGCGTCATTAACACATAAGAGTCAACACATACATAACATATACATTATAGAACATAATAACAACCTCCAAAGGCTTCCCTCAAGGCAAACTAGTGCAAGGCATAGGTAGAGTCACATACCCCTACCTAAGTTACGTCAAACCTCTTAAGTCACCCTAGTTAGTGTTTACTTCCTTACTTCATTTTACTTTCGGGAAAACTTGCCTTAACTAACATAGACCACAAGAGGTAAGTGTGGAATCCGGTTTTGTAAAACCTTACACCGATGGAAGGTGGTCTACCGGTCAAAGTAGGACCAAACATGAACATAGCATCTAGGTGGATCCACTAGCTAGTATTTCTATGGTGGCGACATAGTTTATGGAGCTTGGGGCTGTCATGGAAACATCACTCTATGCCCTTTTTGGACTGAGGCTATCCACCCCGTGAGGACTATTGTGAACCCTACATTCCCTCCTTGGAATTGCGCCACCCCTCATCTTCAAGTTCACTCGGTGCTAAGCGTAGGCTATGAATTTGCCATGTTGCATAATAACACACCCTAACCCGACTCAGGATGCATCACAATATACCACAAAACCCTTAGTACCCTCTGCTAGGGTCAATACCGGAGGAGAAGTAAGTCTTTCCTTCAACATTTGGAATCTCTTTTCATATGCTTCCGACCACTCAAATTTCACATTCTTTTGAGTCAAGGTTTTAAAGGGAGAAGCAAGAGACGCAAATCCGTTGACGAACCTTCTATAATAACCGACTAGGCCTAAGAAACTCCTAATATCCGTAGGAGCCAAAGGTCTAGGCCAATTTTTCACCACTTCGGTCTTTCTTGGATAAACCTCTACACCTTCACCAGAGATGATATGACCAAGAAACGCTACCGACCTCAACCAAAATTCACATTTGCTATACTTGGCAAATAATTGGTGTTCCTTAAGAACTTGTAAAACCACTCTCAAATGGTCCATGTGTTCACCTACATTCTTCGATTATACCAAGATGTTTCAATGAAGACAATGACAAATGAATCTAGGTAACTTCAAAACACCCTATTCATTAGGTCCATAAATGCCACCGAACCATTAGTGAGACCAAAGGACATTACTAAGAACTCATAGTGACCACAACTAGTTTGAAATGCCAACTTGGAAATATCTTCACCTCTCACCCTAAGTTGGTGATATCCCGATCTCAAGTCAATCTTTGAAAAGTAACTCGCACCTTGAAGTTGATCGAATAAATCATCAATCCGAGGGAGAGGATACTTGTTCTTGATTGTGACTTTGTTGAGTTGACGGTAATCTATAGAAATTCTAAGGGACCCATCCTTATTATGCACAAACAATATCGGAGCACACCATGGAGAAATACTAGGCTGAATGAACCCTTGTCTATTAGATCTTTGAGTTCAACCTCAACTCTTTCAATTCAGCCAAAGCCATCCAATAAGGAGGAATTCAAAAAGTATTTATATCGAGTAGCAACTCAATACCAAAATCAATTTCGCGTTTGGGAGGGATTCCGGGAAGATCATTAGAAAAGACCTCCGGAAATTCCCTCACTACGGGGACCGACTCAATAGGAGGAATCTCGTAGTCTAAATCTTTGACTCTCACAATATGGCATAAACACACTTTAGATATCATCTTACAAACTTTCAAACAAGAAATGATACGACCTCTAGGAATAGAATTTCTCCCTTTCCATTCTAAAACGGGTTCGTTTAGAAAGTTAAACTTCACTACCCTTGTTATACAATCTATGGAAGCGAAACAAGAATGCAACCAATCCATACCCAAAATAACATCAAAATCAACCATATCGAGTTTTACTAACTCCACATGAGTAGTTCTATTAGGAAACATTATAGGAAAATTTCTATATATTCTCTTAGCAACAACCGACTCACCCACAGGGGTAGTCACCATAAAAGGTTTATTCAAGATATCAGGCAAAATGTCAAACTTTTTAGGTACTAGAGGAGTAACAAATGACAAATTAGCACAGGGATCAAGTAAAGCATATACATCAATAGGAAATACTTTCAACATACCGGTCACCACATCGGGAGAAGTCTCTTGCTCACCCTAGAGCGTAGAGCATAGAAGTGATTCTTCTTCGGAGCATCAAAATTAGAACCACTTGCTTGAGCTTGCCCAATACCCTTGTCTTGACCCTTCCAGTTTGGACAATCGTTCACCTTGTGGCCACTCTTACCACAACTATAGCAATTGTCCGTCGCAATGAGGCAATCACCATAATGCTTCTTGCCACACTTTCCACAAGTTGGCTTCTTACTCGATGAAATAGTACCCCTTCCCTTTTGAGGCTTAGGGTTATGCACCCTATCATCACGAGCCTTAGGGAACTTAGAAGAAACTTGATTGGAGAATCTCTTCTTGAACCTAGGCTTGTCTTGGATATCAACCCTACCCTGTGAAGAACCACCATCAAACGACTTTGCCCTATTTGCATCTCCATTGTTCCTCTTAACCCTTGTCTTTTCCACTTGTTGAGCATGAACAATGAGACGAAAAATGTTCATATTATCATGTAGCATAGCCGAATGACATTCATCATCAAGTCATTCGACACTACCGTCACAACGCAGCTCATTTCATCCCTAGGATCGGAAATCAAAGAAAGAGCATACTTTGACAACTTAGTAAATTTCAAGGAGTAGTCAAGAACACTCATACCTCCTTGACGAATGTTGTTGAATTCTTCCACTTTGGCTTCCCTCTTCTCTCTAGGAAAGAATCTATCAAGAAAAGCCTTCTTGAAAATCTCCTATGTCACCGGTCCACTCCTTAAAGGCCTATTGTCTCTCCATTGGATGTACTAAGTTTCGGCCACATCTTTGAGTTGGTAGGTGACTAACTTGGCCTTCTCACTAGTAGTCAACCCCATAGCATAGAGAATTTTGTAGGTTTCATCAATGAACTCTTGGGGGTCTTCCTCAACTTTTGACCCATAGAAAGGGGGGATTCATCCTAGTGAAATCCCTCAAACGGGAGGCCATGGTGGTAACTTGTTGGTTTCCTCGGGGTACCACCTCCCGATTAGCTTGGGTCGTCATAGATTGTGCTTGAGTAGTGACGGCTTGTTCTTGGGTCGTAATGGCTTGGGATATTTGGAGAAAGGCTGCCCTTATATCCCCATCCATCATAGGAGGAGGAGCAACCAGAACTTGATCACCCATAGCAACTTCTTCAAGTGGAGGCACTTGGTAGTCTTGTGCTACCGCATTAGGGATTCGTAAGCATCACAGTCTCTCATTCATAAGTGTGTCGCACTTCACAATTATGAATAAGAATCCACATAGACGTGGTTTAATGAGACATCAATCCTAAAGGTATTCAACCTCATGCTCTGATACCAAGTTCGTCAAATCCGGGGAGCACCCCTAGACGTAACCGGCATCAGCGTTCTCGAAGAGTACTAAGACTAGACTCTTAGCATTCATCATTACATTCATAGGTTAAAAATGCGAAAAATTTAAACCTTTTTTTACTTCTTCATTGAGGTTTACTTAGACCCCTCGCTTACAAATAATATATATTTATCGAGTATACATAGACCCTTCATATAAGAAGATTACATAGTCTTCTACTTTTATTTCACATACATAGTATAGGAACATAATCTCATAAGAATTCTATAATATATCTCATATTAAACAATCTAAAATGAATTCAACAATTGGGATTAACCCATACTGCAATACAACAAAGAGCCTCATATAGGCTATACAACAATCGTCTTGAAATGAAAAGAAAAGAACTCGAAGTCTTATAACTAGAACAACATCAAAAGCTTGATAATTACATTGTCCTCGAAAAGTGAGGACCTACCGAACTCTTGGGGAATATCCAAGTAGTCTTCAAAGGCCTTCTATAAGCTCAACGGCCAGATCCTACATTTGTCGTAAACATAAAAGATGGGTTAGTATACACTTGTACTAAGTGTGAGTATATGCACATAAAACAATTGAAATCATGCTAAAAAGGACATTCATTCAAAACATGCTAATTTACTTTGAAAAACATTATGCATATCCAAGAAACTCATATAAGCCAATATACTTATTCTTATGTCAAGACTACATACAACACAACACAAGCAATACCAAGTCTAATCAAGTCAACATGCATATCAACATAATTGAGCACATAATCAAGACAACTCTATCATCAAGTTATAATATCAACAAGCATGCATTAGAAGCAAGACTATTACTCATGAAACCTCATTAAGTCCACTAGTGCAACTGGCTAAGTAAAGCCCCACAACCTTAGTCAATCAAGTACACTCAACAATAACTATAAGTAATACCCAACTTCACATACTATATCATTAATAGATAACATCATCATACTTTATCAATAGAGATCAAGCACATGTTCAAAAATGGAACCCACATGTTCATAAATGGAACCCATATCACATAGTATCATTAACACATAAGAGTCAACACATACATAACATTTACATCATAGAACATACCTACCTAGGTTTCCCTCAAGGAAAACTAGTGCAAGGCATCCGTAGAGTCCCATGCCCCTACCTAGGCTAACTTAAACCTCTTAAGTCACACTAGTTAGTGTTTACTTCCTTACGTCATTTCTCTTTTGGGAACACTTACCTTAACCGACAGAGACCACAAGAACTAAGTGTGGAATCCAGTGTTGTAAAACCTTACACCGATGGAAGGTGGTAACGGGCCAAAGTAGGACCAAACATGAACATAGCATCAAGGTGGATCCACTAGCTAGTATTCCTATGGTGGCAACATATTTTATGGAGCTTGGGGCTGTCATGGAAACATCACTCTATGCCATTTTTGGACTAGGTGCAGCATCCCGATTGTCTTGGGCAGTCATAGCTTGGGCTTGAACCATTCCAGTTTGGCTTGAGTAGTCATGGCTTAGGACATTTGAGCAAGAATAGCCCTCATCTGATCCTCCGTAATAGGTGGAGGATTAGCCGGAGCTTGATCATCAACAACAACCTCTTCAAGAGGAGGAACTTGGGGACCACGAGGAGGAGCTCTCGCATTTGCAATCTCCTCCTCAAGTCTCGTAGCCGCATTCCTCTGAGTATTCATTTCCTATAACCAAGATACAAGGTTTAGGTGAAATAATATAAGAGTACACTCTAAAGACACGATAATGGATTTCCAAAAATGAGAGAGATTCCTAAGCATCAAATAAGTTCCTATTCATAAGTGTGACGCGCTTCACAATTATGAATACAAACCTACATAGACATGGTTAAGAGAGACATCAACATCAAGGATATTCAACCTCATGCTCTGATACCAAGTTTGTCACATCCGGGTTTACCCCGCAGATGTAACCGGTGTCATCGTCCTCTTTGATGACTAAGACTAGCCTCTTAGTCTTACATCATTGCATTCATCGATTAAGAATACGGAAGAATTAAAACTTTCTAACTATATATAATCGGAGATTTACATAGACCTCTACATACACATAATAATATTAATATCGAGTATACATAGACTCGTTCGTATAAGAAGATTACTTAGTCTTCTACTTTTATTTCATACAGATATACAAGATAGAATTAGAGTCATAAAATCCGTCTCATCTCATAAACCATCTAGTAAAGAAAATCTCAACATGGGCATAGCCCTACGACAATAAGAGTAAGAAACATATAAGCTTTATACAACTTTGTCTCAAAAGAAAGATAGAGTCAATATGAATGTCATAATAGCTAAGTTAACCCATAGGTAGCATATCGGCATCGTCCTCGGGAAAATGAGGACCTACCACTTGGATGATAAGAATATCCAAGCCTTCTTCTCAATCGCCTTGAATCAAACCTCAACGACCGGAACCTAAAATGTTTAGGAAAAAGGGATAAAAATGGGGTTAGTACGCCACATGTACTAAGTATGAGAACATATGCACATATATCATCAAAGCATGCTAAAAGGGACATTTAAGGAAGACATGTCATTTACCTCTTAAAGGACTTATACAAAAAACAGCAACTTAAACAATCCTTCAAACATTCTAAACAAGTTAATTAAGTCATATACATATCAACATACTTAAACCCATAATCTCATAAGACTCTATCATCAAGTAATAACATCACAAGCATGAATAAGAGTAAATCATGTATATATCAAAGGAACCCAACCAATCATAATCCTTATAAAGCCACAAGTGCAATGACAAAGCAAAACCCCATAACCCTACTTAATCAAGTAACCCTCTAAAGATCATAATTAGTAATTCACTTCACATAGCATAACCTTCAATCTCGTATGATGTTTCTTTTTTAACAATAATAACCAATTCCATGTTCATAAGCATCTTATTTAACATATAAAGTCATTTACAATATATCATTATTTACATACGTAATTTTAACTTCTCAAAGCTCCTATCAAGGCAAACTAGTGCAAGGCATAGGTAGAGTCCCATACCCCTACCTAGGCTAAAGTTAAACCCTTCAAGTCACTTAATTAGTTTGTACTTTATTCATTCTTTTTAGATTAGGGAACTCTTGCCTTAATCGACACATACCACATGAGTTAATGTGGAATCCGATGTCATGAAACCTTACACCGATGGAAGGTGGTCTACCGGACAAAGTAGAACCTAATACAAACATAGCTTTCTAGGTGAATCCACTAGCTAGTATCCTATGGTGGCAACATAGTTCAAGAACTAGGAGATAGGTATTCCCTCTTCTTACCATGTGGTATCCACCTACTAGCTAGTATCCTATGGTGGCAACATAGTTCAAGAACTAGGAGATAGGTATTCCCTCTTCATACCATGTGGTAATTGGGCCTCTTCTCATGGGAATCCCTCGGATGACATATCCCAAAAACAAGGGAAGTTAACATCACATGGGCAACTCTAGAGTGAACCTTTCCTCTCCTTGGAAAGTCATCACCTCCCATTTTCAAGTTCACTTGGTGCTAAGCTAATTCCCTTTCATTGAAATGCCTTTGTCTTATAACAATCATAAACTTAGTTTAGGTCATAGGGCCTAACCCTTGTATATTCCTGATCATAGTTCAATAAGAATTGCATGAGAAACAGTCCTTTCATCACAATTCATATAAGTGAGGTTAACACTTTTCATATCAGATCGTAGTAGGGAACATTAATACACATCACCATCCTTATAACATGTACACCCTAAGCAACCTCACAACCAAAGCATAAGACATTTCAATTCAATCATCATACCACCCTATCACCCTAAACAAGGTATACTCCAACACAACATCATGACTTGATCACAATTAACCAAAATTGAAGTAAGAAATAGGATAGTCAAGACTTACCAACACTCCTCCATAGTTCATCATAAGGTCCTTACCATCAACCCCCAACTCAACCCAATTTGAGTCATCACCCCAATATAATCCAATAACCAACATGATGATGAAGTTAGAAGAGTCACTATAACATAATTCAACACTAAACCAAAGCTTGAAAACATGATATCTAAGTCTATCTTATTAACCTAGATCAATAATTCAAGAATTCGCATAAAATACTACAATTCATCACAATAGGTTTATTATTAGTGTAATAACAACAATTAAGGATGATTTAACCAATAATAAAGTCAATTGTAACAAACCCAACACAATTCATATCAAGATCAAACCTAGGGTTAGGGGTTAAGGGTCAAAATCTACAATCTAGACCAAACCATCTCAATTCATCCTAATAAAGTTACAATTCATGATAATATACTCATTATATCCTAAATAAAGTATAAACAACTCAATTCATAACATCAATTTCGTAATTGGATGAAACCATATGAAAACACAACTTTTTGGAAAACCTTTGAAGGAACCCTTTGAGGAAAGAAGTCTCAAAGGTGAAGACATCACATACCTTAACGTTTTGGTGAGAATCTGATGATGAATCCACCCTTTTCCATCCCCCAATTCATCTCCTAGACTTATCTTCAATGGAGTCTTCCAATAGAGAGAGAAATAAGTGAGAAGGTAGAGTAATTTGTTTTTGAGTTGTGTTTAGATTAAATGAGGTTAGGTGCTTTATAGGGTGACTAACTAACTTAATTAGACCCCCCTTAATCCCCTAATTAACCACCTAAACGTCCAACTAATTAAATGAGCTTAATTCAAAATGTACAAGAAATTGCAGACCCCATCGACGAGACCACGATCGACGGATCGTTGGTCCATCGACGGGCAGGCCTGCCTCCGTGCTGCACAACCGTAAGCTCGGTCAGAGACTTGTGCAGGCGTAGGTTTTCTCCATTTTTTCTATGTGTGGGACGATGGTGGCATCGACGCCCCGTCGATCCACACATGGACCGTCCTCTTGGTCGTCGACTGTACACTGCCAGGCAGTGTTATCCCCAAACTTAAAGGGTCCTTATCAAGGTCCCTTGGTTGGTCCTTGGAGAGTCGTACCCAGTTGTTTCAACTACAAAACACCTTTAACACATGTTACACATATCTTAACCAAATTTTGTGTAATTCCGACTCTTAAAACTAGTCAAACAAGCTAGGACACACTAGCACCTCTTTGCACCAACTTTTGGACGTCATGAATGTTCTTGGACGTTTTAGTTTCCTAACTTCCCAAATGACCTATATTCATCAAAATGGACTTAGAAACAGTACTTAGACTTCATTACATCTAGGTTAGGATTTACAACACGTCTTGAATTTCAAAATGTTACATCAATGACAATGCTTACATGATTGACCTACCAAGTGAGTATAATGTTCATAATATTTTCAATGTTACTGATTTATCTCCTTGTGTTATAGGTGATCCTTTGGATTCGAGGACAAATCATTTTCAAGGAGGGGACGATGATAACATGGGCAGCATGTATGACATTAACATGAGTGTCATGTACCCTTCAAGACTATTCACACGGAGTCAAGCAAAGGATCTCCAAGGCCTACAAGCAATGTTCATGAAAAGGGAAGCATTAGAGGAGATTGAAGGTCACTAAGGAAGAACATACAATGTGTTTAAATTACATCAAAATGAGAAGGGAGAAGGAAAGAGGCCATATGTTCAAATGGTCATTTCATGAATTCAAGAATTCACAAAAGAAGGCAACCAAACAAGGCCCTTATCTCATGAAGGGCAAAATTATCAAAAAAGTGTATGAATTCAAGAATTCAAAAAAGAAGACAACCAAACAAGGGCCTTACCTCATTAAGAGTAACATTGACAAAGAAGTGTCTTCTTTATTACTTAGTATAAATATTAGTCTTTATCATTTTGCAAGACTTAGCTATGTTGAATATTGACTGTCAAATTGTTGTAATCTTTGGATTGCTAGTTAACTTTTTGAGTTTGATCAATCAAAGTGTTACCCCATTTGTGATTCGTGGTTTCATTTGGTTATTCTTCCTTGGGTTAAATTTAGGTTGTTGAAGTCAATTGGGAGGTGATGGTTTTAGTCCCTTGTTGCCCATAATTTTAATAACTTGAGTATTAATCCACATATCCTTTATTTCTTTGTTTCTTTCCTTGTTTAATCCTTATAAATAGTGTGCATGTCTATATCATGTATGTGAACTACATTGTTCTTAATGTATCAAATGTTCATGAAGTTTTACAAATAGACCTGATGCATGATTTCTAACTAAAAGTCCTCTTTAAGTGCATGTTTTTGCATTGATATCATTGTTCTTCCTCTTTTACACAAAGTGTAGGTGGTGAATGCTAGAAGATATTTCTTAAAGTGAAGAGCTTGGATAGATATTTCTCAAGTTCAAAAAGGGGTCCTTAAGATTCAAGGATTTCCATGTCAAGATGTTATTCAAAGTTTATGTAATAGTGTAGATTATTCTTTTATGTTGTTAATGGTCATGTCCCTAATGTATTCTATTGATGTCAAGTTTAGGATGGCAAAAGAGACTTAGTGTCTAACTATGTACTTATGATATTTTATAAATGAAGTGATATTCTAACATTATGTTATTCTATAAAAAGTTTTAAATTTTAAGCTAAATTTCTATGATAATGTGATGAATGTACGTCATGTTACTTCTAGGGGATGCTCCCCGGTCGTGACAAACGTGGTATCAGAGCATCAGGTTATAGAAAGTTGTTTTAGGGTCCAAAGTCTCATAATGCACATCTAGTGGAGTCTTGTTCATCGGTGTGAGTCGCGACACATCTATGAGTGAGAGGCTATAGCATGATAGAAGTTTCATTTTCTTCACTACTCTTGCGTCGTGCCATAGACTCTATATGATCTCTCTCTGATTTTTCCTTATCTTGTGGTCTTTTAGATGTGATTTCTTGGAAGGGATGATGTCTCAAGGCTTGAGGAAGAAAATGTTAGTTTTGATGCTTCCTATGGTTATTGTAACTAGATGAGTATATGTGAAGGTGAATTTCAAATGTTTGGATGAGATGCCATTTTTTGAAATATGTGATCTATGAGAAATGAGATGTTATGTTGAGAAGTTATTTTATGATATAGTTCTAGCTTGTTAAGAGTTGTTATTAGGGGTGTCAAATAGGCGGGTTGGGTTGAAATTGAAAATATTACAATGGGTTGAATAGAAATCGGGTTGGGTCTTGACCCACTCAAGTTTACTTTGGGCTCAAATGGGCTAAAAAATTGGTTTTGTCTTGACCCGTCTAATTTGACCCGATTAATCCCAATAATTTAACATATTGATATTTAACTTTTATAATCACAATTTGAATTTCCGCTGAAGATATTTTTGTTAAGAAGGTAACAAATTGATAGATAAATTCTAAAAGATGTTAACTAGATAATAATTCATACCTTCAATATAGGAACATATCCTAATAAAAAGTTTTAAAAAGGGTTGAAATTGGAGATTGAATTGGGCTCAATTGAGAATTCTCTTCAAATGGGTTAAGCTTGAATGGGTTGAGATTGAACCCAATTCAAATTATCTTGAGTCCAACCCTTAAAATTCTAGGCCGGTTGGGCGGGTTACCTATGTTTGGGTACACCCCTAGTTGTTATGGTTGAATGGAGTCCTCTTTGGAATTATAGGTTGTCTTATGATTATGTATGATGATAGTATAATGTTATGGTATAGGCTTGAAAAGTTTTGGAGAAATGTGGTAAATAGAGATAGATGAATGTTGCCCTTTTTATATAAATAATGCTTCATAGTTGTCGTTGTGTGGATTCGAGTCTTTTGTGTAGGCTTGTGTGCTTACCTTGTAAGGTAATTAATTGTGAAGTATGCTAGTTAAGGGGAGAACCCATATGACTAGTTAATTAGTCCCTATCTGAACCTATCCTAAGAGTGTGGAGAAATAGGGAAGAAGGGGTTTTGTTCCATAAGTTGGAATTATGATTTGCCCTAAGTTTGACTTAGAGGATAGTAAGTACCCCTTAACTCATAAGGAGAAGAAGAGGATAGATGTTTACCTACTTTAAAGAGGTTAGTTGTATTTTAAGTTTGATCTTAAGTATGGTTATCTAAAGAAAGTGCTTAGATTGTACCTAGGCATGGTTGGTTGGAAGGTTCTACCAAAGGTGATGATGTGGGTCAGAATGACCAAGAAGTTACCTTTCCCTAGTAATGGAAGAAAAGTAAGAAGCCTCTTTGGACGAATCTCTTATATGGTTCTCCTAAGGGTTTATCTTGAGAGGATGGCTACCCGAAGTCTCTAGAAGAAGTGGTAGTGGACCTTAAGAGTCAAAACATGTGTTTTATGATTGGTTAGAATACGGGATTTCTATAGTCCTAAGTTGGAGGAATAAGTCTCTAAAGGCTATAGATGAACTACCTAAGGTGATTAACCTTGTATCTTGAATCCATAACTACTTTCCTTTGTTATGACTTGGTGGTAGAATGTGATGAGATATGGAATTACCCTTGGTATTCATGGTGTAGTTAAGAATTCATGTGGTTGGGTAGTATGACCTAACTTGATTGTTTTGAGTTCCTTTACGTGATAAACTTAGAGGAATAGTGATGCTTGAGGAGTACCTCTTGGTGATTGAGTTAGTAGGCTCCTTGATATGAAATTAATAGTGGGAACCCTCAATGGTGTCAAACCTTCTCATGTGAAGGGTATATAGGTTTGGTCTTGACATGAATTGACCTTGATAGTTAAGGGCATGGGTGGTGAATAATTGATTAGCCTTACCCCAAGTGGGGTATAATGTGCCTAGATGGTAAGGTTATGAATGCCCCTAATGTCCCTATTTTGAGTTCCCTTGAACTTTCTTATGTTAAGAAGCACTTTGAGTGATGAATATAAAGTGGAGTGTTAGTGAAGAGCTTGTGGGAAATGGTTCCTTATTGAGAGATGGAAGGAGGTGATGTTAACAAGGGTTTGCATAAGCTTAATCCCAAGAGGGTGATGTTGTGCTTGAGGATAAAGATTGGTAAGTCAAAGTTCTCTTGAATGAGATGAGTTTCTCTTAAGTGAGTTTACCGTAAGTGGGGGATGTTGATTTGAGTAGTAAGGTTTTTGATATCCCTATAATTTCTTTCTATTCTTACTCAAGCTTCCTAAGTAGCTTGTTCATGATGGGAGTCTTGCATGTGACAATAAGTTGCATGTTCTCCATATGTTATGCATGCCTTAAACGATACTATGTTATACATGTTATGGAAGATCATTATTGCATAAAAAGAGATTTTGATAAATTACATGTTTCTCATGTTGTTGTGCATCTGAACATGATAAATGTGCATTTGACTTCATGAGATGGCTTTATGAACATGCTTGATAATTCTCTTTTTATGTAAGGGTAATTTATCCCCACAATGAGGTGTTAAGTCTTCTTTAAATGAGAAAAGAGGAGTCCCTTTAAAATGTGTGACTTTTGTGATTTGGGAAGTGTTAATGTAGGCTCACACTTGAGAAGTCATGGTATGTATAGCCAATGTGATTAATACACGCCTATGAATTGTAACAATTTTCCTAAATGATGCATGTTTATGAAAACTAGCGTTGTGCTAGAAATAGGAATTTTGTGAAATAACTTCCTAAAGATGTGATGTGCATGGTGTGACCTACTATTTTGACTTCATGACGAAGGAGTATGAGCATACTTTGTTTAGGAGTAGAGAAATTCTCCTTAAAATGAATTGACCTTTATGAAATGCTTGTATATGAACTTTATGATGACATGTAAGTATGTTAAGGAGAAAGAAATTCCTCTTTAAGAAGAAATTCCTCTTTAAGCATAACTAAACATGGTAATGATATGTATGACCGTTGATGGTATTATGTCTAAATATTAAGGATTTTATTGATCTACATTACTCATGATCTTTAGTGATAATGTTGAACATGTCTATGTGTTATTTAAAGATTATTGCATATTGAGACTTTTGGTGAAATGAAAAGTAAAGATCATGTCATGATTAGGAAAAGGATTTTCCTCTTATGAACATGAGAATTCCCTGTGTGTTTGATGCATTAGCACGTGAATAAGGTTTCTACTTGTGTTGCATTGAGTGCATAATGGTATGAAATTGGTGTTCCTTGTAAGTTCAGAGCATTGACTATTTTGTTACTACGTTGAATGTTCTTAGCTGATATATGGGTCATTTAGTCCTTATAAATGATCAAAAGTGCTAAGTGTCATTTGAGGGCGAATATTCCCAAGTGGAGGATTTTGTTAGGACCCTCAAAACGAACTAAGGTAATCTATAGCCTCAGATTTGCCTTAAGAGTTAATCACTTCTTTATAAGGTGTGTCACAGCTTGTATAGTTGATTTGAAGAGGTTTTGAAGTCAAACATCAAGGAAAAACCAAGACGTCTGGAAACTAGTCGTTTGTGTGCTAGTGGGCCTTTGTATGTTTGCCTTGTGTTAAGTGTTATTCATGTATATGGTCGTGTTTAGGGTCGAAACATCCGGGTATGACTCCCCAAGTACCACCCTAAGGGTCCTTGAGGAGGACCCAATTGCCAAAAGCAGCCAAGGCATCCTTGGACCACGATGCAAACGACGCCCAGTGGACTGATTGACGCCCTGTCAGAAAGGGGCATGGCTCCACACTTAGTCCTGGGATCTTGTCCCCCAAATGAGGGAGCCTCAGTCAAAAATGACAGAGCAACTGGACGGCTGGTCAATTAGACGACACCCGTCGTTTGCAACCGTCAAATGCACCTGCAACTCACTGTGAACACATGGCCAGCCAAGAGGTGAATAAATTCACCCCACGTTCTAATAAATTCGTGGATGATTGTTTTGGGCTATTTAGGGTATTTTAAGTTATTTAAAACCTTGACACCCCAAATTAGAATTCATTCTTCAAATCAAACCTTTCCTCTCAAATATGACTCTCTCAAAACCTCCGTTGGAGATCAAGCTAGGATATGGATTTCCAAGTGATTTCTTCTCCAAATTTCATTGGTTTTCTTCCAAAAGTACGGTAACTCTTGATACTTATATAACCTTTCATCTAAGAAGTTCTATGAAAGATTTTCCAATGTGTTTCTAAGATCAAAATTCCAAATTTTCAATCCTAGCATGGGTTCCTTGTCAGATGATTTTCTAAGTCATTCTAACGATCAATACATGATGAATTAGTGTTTTTATGATTATTTCCTATGGAATTTATGAAAGAACCCGTGATCTCCCTAATCTCTCAATTTAGCCTATAAAGCCCATCTTGTGATCTTGATTAGATATTAATTGATTTGTGCTTAGTTTATGATGTATTTTTGAATACTATTGCTATCTACATCAATTGATAATGAACTTTTGAGGATTGATCTATGATGATCATGGCCTAGTGAATCGGTAGGTTTGCCTAATTCTTGGTCTATAGTATTGGAATTGATGTTGTATAGTATAGTCCACTTATGGTGGGAGTGTTTACATTCTTGTCTATCTATACATGTTGTGATCATAGCTCTGAGTTTAATAGATGAAAATTGAGTTGATATTATGATTATCATGAGTATGAAGGTCATATGTGTAGTCCTCAATTCTAGTATCACGATCTTAGTGTATCGATAATGTGAAGTAGAATGTGAATGTTGATATTAGGGTAAGGTATAGTCTACATGCTTGGTTGTGATGAGTACTATTGTAGAATGACCCTTACCTATGTAACCCTACATGAATGTGTGATCTTATGCATGTCAGGAGTTCTCTATTCACTTGTTGGATGTTCTCTTGTCTCCTATGATGTAATGTGTGTGTGGTCTATATTCTTTAAATGATCTATAGTGAGTTGTTCATGACTTGGGCGATACATTGTGTATGTGTTGTGATCCTTTCAAGGGTGGTTTCCTAAGTAACTAGGTTGTTGCTCTTATGTGATCACACACACTCCATGCATAACTATGAATATAATATGTTTAGGGTGTCTATTGAAAGGATAATTCTCATATGCACCTTTATATCTTATTATGCATGAAAAATGTCTGACTAACGAAGTATGAACATGTGTTATCTAAAGGTGTCGATGTGAAATAGTGAATGAGAGTTTTTTGAAAGGTTTCCTCAATTATACTCTAAACTAGACTATGTTATGAAGGTTATGATTATAAGAAAGGACATTCTTACATAATGTAGGTTCTATGATGAAAGGTCATTCACATCTTCGAAACCTTAGAGCTATATTATGTATGAGGGAGTAAGTCCCTAGAGACTACTTTATGAACTAATGACAAGTGGATCCACCTAGATAGCTATTATGCAGGTTCTACCTTGGCAAGCAGAACACCTTCTTTCGGTGTGGGGTTATATGACACCGAATTCCATGTAGCTCACATGGTCTATGTCGGTTACGGCATGTAACAGCCCGTATTACGTATATGCGTGTTCTATTCTTGTGATATTGGCCTTATAGTATACGTGAGGACCATGCTCCTTATATGATTATTGTTGGTTTAAACTAGCCCGGAAAGTTATGTGATGCCTTGCACGTTTCATCGTGTGTACTGTAAGTTAACTCCGATGGAAATATTTAAACTAGAGATAGTAAGGTGGTAATTGAGCTTAAAGTTGAAATTTAAGTTCCAAGTTGAAGAAAAAGGAATTAATATTCAGAAAATCGAATAAAATAATTGAGCTTCTTGTCTGGCTTAATTAAGCTACCAGTTGCATCAGCTACTTGAGCTATATGGATATAGTTAAAAAGCCAAAGTTTGATGGACCAGATTTAGGCTCATATTAATGGGCTCACTTGAAGCCCAAACATATTAAAAGAAAAAAAAATGAAAGAAAGCCCAGCAGCCAAATCTGCCAAGGCCCAATATAGTTAAATCCTAAGTGAAATCAAGTAGATGCATCACCTAGTTTGACCTTTTGAGTTACTTGATCTACATAAGCAGGGGCATTACCTACTTGACCAATTAGTGGCAGAAAATGGACCAAAAAAAGGGGAGGTTCTAGAGGATATTTTTGTGGTCAATAAAGCTCCATATAAATCCAATATGAGTTTATCTTTTCACCCATTTTATAAAAAGGGATTTTTGATAAAATTCATATTTCTCATGTTGTCATGCATCTTAATATGGTGAAGGCATATTTGACTTCATGAGATGGTTTGATGAACATGCTTGTTTTCACTTTTAATGAAGGGGTATTTTGGCCCTATATTGAGGTGTTGAGCTTCCTTAAATTAGAAAATATGAGTTCCCTCTATAAGTATCTGATTTTGTGTGATTTGGGAAGTGTTAATATAGGCTCACTCTTGAGAAGTGATGGTGTGTCTAGCCAAAGATTTTTTATGTGTGCCTATGAATTGTAATAATTTCCTTAAATGATGCATGTCCATGAAAACTAGTGTTATGCAAGAAATTAAAATTTTGGGAAATAACTTCCTAATGTTGTGATGTGTTTGGTGTGATCTACCATTTTGACTTCACGAGGAAGGGAGTATGAGCATGCTTCGATTAGAAGTTGAGAATTTCTCCTTAAAATAAATTTACCATTGTGAAGTGCTTGAACATGAGCTTTGTGATGACATGTGAGTATGTTATGACTACGAGAAGGCAGTCCCCCTTTTATCATAATTTACTATGGTAATGTAATGTATGTTCTTGATGGTACTATGTCTAAATGATAAAGATTTTTTTGTGATCTACATTACTCATGATTTATGTGAATTTGGCATGAGTTATTTAATTGCCTCACGAATTGAAATGTTGATCATGCCTATGTGTGATTTGAAAGTTATTACATGTTGGGCCTTATGATGAAAATATGAGCATGTCTAAAGTTGGAGAAGGTAGTTCCTTAAAATGGCAATGAGTATGAGGAAGTATGTGTGCATAAAACATTTCTAGGAGTAGTTAATGCTTTCTTATATTACTTTGAATGCATAATTGTATAAAGTTAGATGTTGCATTGACTATCATGAGTTAATAACTTGTGAATAAGGTATTTTACAACTTGTAATATTTGGTTTGAAGAGGTTTGAATTCAAAAGTCAAAGGATGACCAGGACATCTAGCAACTGGTCGTTTGTGGGCTAGTGTGCCTTTGTTAAAGGCTTTTTCATAAATGTACACATACACATGGAGTTGAATAAAGGATGTTAATGATAATATAGTGAATACGTGTATTTTGAAAGGTCCTCGATTGTACTCTAAACTAGACTATGTTATGAAGTTTATGATTATGTGAAAGGACATTCTCACATAATGTAGGTTTTATGATGGAAGGTCATTCTTATCTTAGAAACCTTTGATTAATATGATTTATGAGGAAGTAAGTCCAGAAAGACTACTTTATGACTAATGATAGGTAAAAGGCTTAAACTTATTAATAAGGGAGTTCAAGCTTAGCACCGAGTGGATATGTACAATGAGGAAAAGACGCCTATGCTAATGCAATAGGTTGGGTCATCTACGTGATACTCATGAGATGGAAGCCTCTCTGCTAATGCAATAGGTTGTTTTTTTAGAAGCAATATCACTATCCCTTAACTACGTGCCCCCGTAGGTTCTAGCTAGTGGATCCACCTAGATAGCTATTATGTAGGTTCTACCTTGGCAAGTAGAACACCTTATTTCGGTGTGGGGTTATACGACACCGGATTCCATGTGACTCACATGGTCTGTGTCGGTTACGACTAAGTCTCCCTAAATTTATGAAATGAACTAAGATAAGTTTATGAACATTAATCATGATTCCTTGAAAAGTTACTTAGTGTTGGTAGGACTATGGACCCTACTTATGCAATCAACAAGTGGACTTTAGGAAAAGTTATGATTAGGTTGTTTTATGAAATAAGGACCATGGTTCATGTATGTTGATATGAAGGCATGTTGAGGTTGACTTTACTTATTTCAAGACATGAATTATGATTATGCATGTGAATTACAATTATGGCTCCTAATGGATTTGCTTAGTATATTTGGGGGTATGAGACTCCATGTGTACATTGCACAAGTAAGCTTGTGAAGGGGTTGTGAGGGTGGTTTACCTATGATATGAACTAAATGGGTTATGACTAAGATGTAATGAAAGAAAGAGTTCTTATGTGAATATTAATGAATTATGTTGGTCTTATGTATAATGATTAAATGTATGTGTTGTATCTTATTTAGTGTGATGTGCCTAAGTCTAGGGTGATTTCCTAGGATCACTAGAAGGTATGAGTAGTATTATGGGATGCTACTTGTACATTGCACTAGTGCGACTTGAGAGTTGTCCTAGGTGATGGTCCTTATGTGTAAATTATGTCCTATGGTGTGCTTATAACTTTGTGAACATATATGGTTGTATTGATGCATCCTAGATATGAAAGGTTATCTTTGGTGACCTTAAGGTGACACATGGTACTAAGTATTACTAAAGGGTTGCTTAAGAGGAAAGGAGTTAAGATTAAAGAAGGAAGTGTTGTATTAGAGTTAATGAATGTTCCTTATGTGATAAAAAGGGCTTCAAGTGTTATTATGAGTGATATCCATGCCTATATGATGTATGTGAGTTACATTGTGCTTAATGTATCAAATGTTTATGAGGTTTACTATAAAGACATGGTTTCTAACTAAATATCCTCTTTAAAAGCTTGTTTTTGCATGGTTATCATACTTAGTGCATTCTTTTACAAATACCATTCTTCTTCATCATTTTACACAAAGTGTAGTTGGTGATGTCTAGATGATCCTTCCTAGAATAAAGAGCATGTATACATATTTCCCATGTTCAAGTGTGTCCTTATGATTCAAGGACCTTCATCTCAAGATGTTCTTTAAGTTCATGTAATAGTATAGATATTCTTTTATGTTGTTAAGGGTCGTGTCCCTATTTTATTCCGTTGGAGTTGTGTCTAAGATGGCAAGACTAGACTTAGAGTCTTAATTATGTACTTATGATTTTTAAATGGAATGTATTTTGAGTGTTGTGATATGCCATGAAAAAGTTTTAAAATTTCTACTATTTTTATGTCTATGCGATGAATGAATGTTAAAGGTTTGTATAACAGCTCCTAGAGGTCGAATACGCCGTTTGACGTCTAGTGGTTACTCCCCGGTCGTTATAACTGAAAATGGTTTAGGGAAGTGTGTACAACTCTCTATTAGCTGAAACGCACAATTCATATGAACATGAGTGCATTCCTCTAAAACTCAACACTTAACTCACTCATGGTCTTCTCTAAAACCTTTTTGGAGTCTCATGACTTCTCAAGACTCTTTCTAAGAACTCATCAATAAAGGACTGACTTTGCTTATCAATTACATCTAGTACTAAGAGTAGTCGAATGAATCTGAGGAAAACACAAGTATGAATAAATCTCTATCTAATTCACGATTCAGGGTATGAAACAAGGGAAACTTTTCGTAAATCTGTGTAGTCAATTATTCATAAAAGTGGGGCCATCAAAATCACAACTAAGATCCTAGTTTACATGACTTTACAGACACCCTAGAACACTTGAACTATATGCTCTAATGGTCGGCACTCGAGAACCATTTTTAGTCTCCAAGCCAACCCTCATCCTGGCTGACTAACTCAAGCATGCAAAATCTTAAAATTGAATTAAATTCTACAAACTGACCTTTCACAATAATCATAAAAATACTTAATATGTAAACTCACAGTTTGTAAAAATAATAATAAGAAGATACATACTAATAACTACTCAACTTTCTCTATATATGAATCCATTACTATTACAAAAAGATATCGGTACAAGACCCACAACATCTCATAACTACTAACCGTAAGGTATAGGTAATTTTTTATAGAATATAAAAAGGCTCACCAAAGCTTACTTGGATATCACAAGACCTCAGCGAAATGCCTATTCATGATTCTGGATACATATATCTGCATCATCAAATGATGATGGCCAAATGACTCAGTACGTGGAATGTAAGAACATGTAAGGGAAATTCAAAATCATTAACTTAAGGGTGAACTAGTGGAAATCAAAGAAACATAGTGCAACTCAACTTAAAGAAAATAGGGCTTAACTCAATGATCAGATATTCAAGTTAGTGAAATAAAGATCAACTCAATATTAAGATATTATACCCAGTAAAATAAAGCTCAACTTAATAATAATAATATATTCAATTTATTGAAATAAGGCTCAACCTAATAATAAGATACTCACTCGCTCAACTTTGGATACTCAACTCCAGATACTAAACTCAATGTAAAGCAACAATACTGCTGCAATATATGGAAAGCTTTTCAAACAGTATAAAGCAACGCAATGTATTGAGGAAGAGAATAGTTACTAAGTTTGTATGCAAGGATACACGATAAATTATTCTTGTGTATGAAAATACAAAATAAACTCTCTGTATCTAAAATACAAAATATCTCTATGAGAGTTTCTTTAACCAACAACAATCAGTATGAGCTAATGCTTCCTGAACTGTCCTATACTTATCAGTATAAGACCTACTATTAAGTAGATCCACTAATCTACGCTAAAAAATATTAAGGAATACTTAGTTACATGATTTATGGGGCTGTGAATTATCTATACTATCCCAATATCAGTGCTCAATATTTCTCGCAAAATATACTAGCTCATATATTGACAAACATAAATTTCTCTATGGTTTGATATGATTACTCACAGAAAAATTCTCTCTTAAAAGAGATAGTGCTCAAACTACTCAAAACTATTTTGGAAATCTCAGTTTCCTCTCATCATAAATGTGTAAATATAACTTTTGGGAATACTTAGTTCATATATATCATTTTAAAGAAAATGAACTCAACTTTTCTCTTTCTGAAAATATTTTCAAAATCACATTATAATATGATTATTGATGATTAGTGTATCATGCTACATATAACTTTATGGTATATATCGATACCATACTACTCATACTTTGTTGACATACTCGATTGTCCTCAAGACTCAATGATACTACTTATCTCTAAAGTGCTTGACTCATAGGGTTAATGCAGAATTATGGGAATGAATAATTCAACTCAAGGGCTTCATGCGTAGCAAGTAGTAATCCCATTAGTAGGAATAATCTCCAATGGATTAGGAACTTAGTTCTCGAAGACATAGAACTCTTAGATACTACTCAGCTCAAAGATGCTCAATGAAGTTCATGCACAATTTATGGGCATGAAAGACTCGATTCTAGGGTCTACATAACAATATGAAACTTAGGTAAAAAAATCTATTCATTCTCATACTTACTTCCTCAAGACTTAGTTTAAATGTATATTTGATCACAAAGGATTCACAATTGAACTCAAAGTCTTTCTTGAAGTATACTCTTAACTCTCTCTTTAATTTGAATTATGAATTCAAGGGTTATGGTTAATGATATGAAGGATATCGTGATGATAATATACACTCATGAAAAAATCTCTTAACCCTTATAAATCACTTGATAGAGTCTTGAAACAATTTAATATAAGTTTTGGAAGACTCCTCAAAAAGAATCAACATGACTTTCTTAAACCGTTCGAAAGAACTCTCAAGACTTTACTCTCAACTCTACCTTGAATTTGAATTATGAATTCGAGGTTATGATTCATGTTATGAATGATTTGTAGGTGTTTATAAATATTTTGGAGTACCTAAAATCAAAAGGGAGTGACAATATACTTTAAAGGGGCTCAAAACATACAACCGGCAGAAAAGAAGTTGGGTAACGCGACCCTGGAACATTCGTAGTGAGGGGCGCCTGTCCCTTAATTTCAGAGGATTCTTATTGCCGCACTTCTTGTGTTCCACACCAGCCCCTGATAGCACATCCGTGGTGTGTCATTCAACTATTCACCCAGACGATTCCGATGAATTTTTCTACTCGTTTTTTTACCTTAATTTGACTAGAATCGAATGGTTTCTTCCCCAATAACATGGACTTGATTACTCAAAATAAATACACTATAATCTTCTAAAACACTCACTTTAATCTCAAAAATTCATCAAAACCCCAACAGAAAAAGATTTAGAATGAAACTTCAAAAACACTTATAAAGAACTTATATCTTGCAATCTTTATGGACTAATTCGAATATGAAATTAATATTTGGCATGTGGATGAACAGACCGAACACTATGTAAACTTACATGCCTCTTAGGGATCAAAACCTTGGGTAAAATCCGCAACGATACTCAAGAATCTTGATGAACGCTTTGATCCTCTCCTCTTTTCTCCTTTCTTTCTCCTCTTTTCTTTCTTTTCTCTTCTTAACTGACAACCAAAATTAGGATAAGAAAATTGAAACTAATCTGATTAGACCCCTAAAACTTTACTAAAAATCTATTAAATCTGATTGGGTAAGGAAAAGACCAAAATACCCCTCTTAAATTTTTTTAAACATATGAGCTCAGATATATTTTTGGATAAGTATTGAGTACCGATACGGGGATAGATTTAAATAAATCAAAGTTCTAATAAATCATGTCGCCAACGTGGGTAGAAAGGGTCATACTTTTTTTGTGATTCCTTATTAATATTTTAGCATAGCCTAGTAGATACAGTTAGTTGAGGATGTCTTATACTCTGCCAAGGGATAAGATGGTTCAAGAAGTGTGGGCAAGACGTCATATCATCACATAGCTCATAATGTTGTTTGTTTGTAGAGAATCCCCAAATTGAGTGATTTTGATTTTTTACATACAAACTAAGTTATTATTGTATTTTTATTTAGATTGAGTTTTTATATATTATTACCTTTATATTGAACTAAGTGGAGTATTTTTGTAACATTCCAGAAAATGTACTTGTCTAGTGAAGAGTCTATTCAGCTTTAAGAATATGTATTGGGGTACATAGACATCCCCATTGTCCAATATTTAGTAATATTGGGAATGTTATAGAATATTGGCTTAAGGGTGTTAGCCAAATTTGATGTATTAACAAGTATTTAAAATACAATCCAAGCTTGTTTAAGAATTGTACCTGCAATGAAGACCCTAAGGTAAAATTCTTATTTTCATCGCTTATACACATTAGGTACTAGGCATCTAAGTGTCAAGCCTAGGTACCATAGCACATGACCATTTAAAATGATCATGTAGAGTAAGCAATGCCCAAGGACATAGTGAGAATCCTTAGGTCAAGAAGTAAACTTTCCAAATGAACTTTCCAGAGTATTCAGTTAGGAAAGTGCACGGCAACACATGTGCAACCACATGTACAAGCACATGTGCGACCGACCGAGAGACCAACGACCAAGCTCAACCAATTCGGTTAGAGCGGTTAGGGGACAGGCGCACGTCGGGTTTAGCCACGTGGGGCCGAGCTTCCTAACCGGTCCTAGCCTCTAACTAACTGACCTAACTAGCTAACTAACCTAGGACTAACTAAAATAACCTAACTAGTGTACCCGACATCCTAAGACCAAATCAGGTGACACTAACCAAGTAACTAACTAAAGAAATATCCTAGTACCTAACCTAGGATAGTCCAAAAGGGTTAGTTATGGTCCTAACGACTTAGGGGTACTTTAGTAATTACCCTAGGTGACTTAATTAATTAAATTAGAAACTTAATTAAATAATTTAAATGGTCAAAACCGAGACTCTTAAGCAAAATTTCAGAATTCGGTTAAGTCAAATATTCTCCTATTTTTAGTCAATTTAAGAGGGGCATTTTGGTAATTAGCTAAATGATTTATTCAATTAAGTTAATTAGTCTAAGTTGAATTAGTCATATTGAGTTTCTAATACTTAGACTCACGTTTAATCACTAGAAAACCTACGACTGAAAAACAATGAACAACGTAAGAAAAACCTTAGGCGATTTCAAGGCGGTTCTTCAAGGTTTTCGTGCAAAGTGCAATATGATCTTTGTAGATTCAATTCTACAGTAAGGTATGGCTTTTCTCTCTTGGATTCCTTTCCCCGGGAGGCTTTTCAAACATTTTGAATTCAATAAATCAAAACTTGGGTTGTTCCCAATGAAATTGTTGAACGTCATATCCCTAGTTCTCCCTATTTCCGATTCTAGTAGTATGTATATGCAAATCTCGAGCATGTTGTTTGTATGTGGTGCTAACTGATCATTATGTGTATGTTTCTGTGATTTATAATGTCGAATGATACCTAATTGTTAGATCCATATGATTAGGGTATTATTTACATGAGATAATAAATGTCGTAATGCCTACTTATATTCCAGAAGATGAAATTGTTATAAGTTGTTCATTGAATTGTTATTATAGGCTAATCAAAAGTTAAAAGTTGGCTTGCTAACATAATGTGATTACTATAATATAATCATGAAGTAGTTTAATTGGCTAGTGATAATATCATAGTTTGATTTATGCCAACAAATTGTCCAACAATATTATTTCCAAAATATGTAATAGAATTGGCCAATGACTAATTCATACCAATCTTATATGGCCAAGTATTGCAATGTCAAATACATGTTAAAGAATGAGATTTGACAAGATGTAACTCAATGAACTCATAACCAAGGGTAAGTCAATGATTGGGACAAATCCCAACATACTCTATCTTAATGAACTTGTGAATATAGTAGCACATTGAATAATGTCCTCATAACTTTCATAAAGAATGGTACAAGACTACCAAATAACATTGAACAAGATAATGTGAGTAATGAAATAACTAAAAGCTTATGAGTTATGAAATTGACCTAATATAGAGTGTAAAAGGAAGTGAGACAAGTCTCACTTACACTTAAACGATTATGTCAAAGTTACTCATATAAGAGGGTGCAAGAAACCGTGAGACAAGTCTCACTCGCACCATGATGATAATGTAAGATTAAATTCACATTCATCAAGTTAAAAAGAAAGGGGTGACCAGTCATCCATTGAGCTAAGTATACCTCATACTAGAAGCCAGCTTCCATAATATTTGAGTTAACTCTAAAAGTTGTAAAGTATAATAAATTTGAGCTAAAGCACCGATAGACTAGTAATGAACTTGTGCCATCACATGAAAGCCTCATTAGACGAGATCACCACCAAGGTGGATCAGGGTCTCCGAAGTCTCCTAGTCTTTGAACTATGTTGCCAGCATAGGATCAAGCTAGTGGATGATTCCACCTAAGAATGCTAGGTAGTATTCGGTTTCACTTTGGCCGGCGATACCACCTCTTTTTGGTATGGGAAAGAAACTGGATTTCATGTTTAGCTCACATGATCTACGCCGGTTAAATGCTCAAGAAAGTATTGGGTTTCACTTTAGTCGTGAACCACCTATTTTCAGTGTGGGGAAGACACTGGATTCGGTTTCACTTTAGCCGGTGAACCACCTCTTTTCGGTGTGGGGAAGACACTGGATTCGGTTTCACCTTAGCCAGTGAACCACCTCTTTTCGGTGTGGGGAAGACACTGGATTTCATGTTAGCTCACATGATCTAAGTTAGTTAAATGCTAAAGATTTCTTTAAGAAAGTAAGAAAGAATGAAAGTAGCATGTTCAAAGTGAACAACAGATCAAAGAAGAAGAAATCTAAGTTCAAAGTGAACTAAGTAAGCAAGAGCTTAAGAATGTCAATCATCAATTTATGATAAGAATAAAGTTTTAACAAGTTATTGGTTTATGCCAATATTAGAGTATGAATATATGCCCCAAGATCTATATATTATGCAGATAATCAAAGAATGGGCATAACCAATAAAGATTGGCTTATAAATTCATTCATGCCCAATTTAACAAGAATGAGAAATGTAACTTGTGAGTAGGGTAGCCAAATCATTTCCTTAGTCCTTTGGATTACTTACTCGATTCATTGTAGGTATGGGACTATAATGAATCATTGCACTTGTAAGTAAAACATAGGATCAAAGGAGATCATTGAACTACACAAAAGAAAGAAGAAAAGACTGAAAAATAAACTAAGGCCGCAAAGGTGAGCTATCGGCCTAAGGGAGCAACATTATTAAGTTTTGTTTGAGTTGTTCTAAAATTATGTTCATAATTTCAAGGTCTTATATTCATATATAAAATGAGATGTGTGCTTTACATTCATGGAAATATGTCATATTCATAGCATGATTCATAAATAACGAATTAAGAAAGCGAAGTGACTTAACTTTCCTGAAATGGGATGTTGCTATAGGAAGATTCCTTGATCATGCATAGTCCTTATGTGTTTATGTGCATACACCCATACTTAGTACAAGTCTGTACTAACCCCTATACTATTACTATTTTTATAGGTGTAGGTTCTTGAGAAGATTGAAGATTCGTTGAAGCGGTTTGGATTAGCGATCTCCAGACTTTGGTAGGTTCTCTTGAGTTCGAGGATGCCTACATGTATTATTCTAGCTTTAGTATATTAGACATAGCTAGTGGATGTTGTCCCTAGCGTTTCGTTTCAAACATTTGTTCAAGCGTTGTATTAAGGCCGCTTTAGCAAACTATTACTATTATTATGAATGCTTCAGTTCAGTTGTTTAATCTATCGTTAGATGGTTGTTTAGTTTGAGCTAATTAGTATATCACTCTTATGCAGTAATTATATGAAGTCTAAGTACACTTCAATAAGTATTAAAAAAATTTAAATTTTTCACAAATTTAACAGTATGATTGTGATGAAAACTAAGAAGAGGCTTGTCTGCGACCTCTGAGTGGTTAACGACGCCGGTCTCATCTGGGGTCCTTTTTCCGAGTGTGACAATTTGTGAATTTAATTACCTTTGAGTATATATAATGTGATTATGTTTCTTCAATTGCAGCTAAAGCTTATGCGATGTTTTAAATTACCCTTTCATGATGTAGACACAGGTGATTCGAGTCACCAACAAGAAGTTCGTTGCTACCCCTTGGATTCTAGAGTTGTTTGGTGAGCCTCTTTGCCTGCGGAGGATCCATTATTTATTTCTATTGTTTCATTTTCGTTAATATGAGCATGCGTCTTGTCCAAACATCCCTCATAGTATTGAAGGCTTCATAGAAAGAAGTATTTTCTTTTCTAGTCGTTAATGTTCTAGACATAAGTTGCGTCTTTTTGCAAGTAGAATGCTTCTTTAACTATTATTAGTTTATATATTTGATCTACTGAGTTTAATCCTTACATTGGGGTTTATTTGTTATTGAGTATGTCTCCGCAGAGAGGTTAGCCAAAGCAAGGATTCACCATGGGAGCATTGGTTTTGAGTGCGGGTCATGTCCAGGGTGTATGATCAGGGTGTTATAAACTTTGTACGAGCATAGAGTTCAAGAGTTCTAGGTTGTCTATGAAGTCGTGTCTGTACAGTCCTAGGTATAAGTGTGAAGAATGCCTCACCAATAATAAGGAGGCTACGACTTTTAAGAACTATCTCACTTCTTTGATACTCTTCTCATGTGACAGAGTTCAACTTTATAAAGTTTCTTTCTTATTTGTGCTTGCGCATACCTTTGAGATGATGCATCCATAAAGATCTATTCGAGGTTTCACTGCTACGAAAAATGTTGATCCTTTCAGGGAGAGCTAATGCTTGTTGGGTATCCCAGGATGAATATGTCCCCAATGCACTAAAAGTGCAACCAAATGAGAGGTCACTAATCTTGAGTTTCGAGATGATATTCGGATTTATAGTCAAGTTGTGACAAAGCAAGTTTTGAAACAAAAAGGGAATCGGCAAAATGTGGCTGATATTTCAAGGATCAGTATGTTCTAGAGGATGAATATTTTAAGTATCAGTGATTCAAGAGGCAATGAGTATTCATAAAATTTCATGCAGGAGTGTAAAAAAGAAATGATGCATATTACAGATGATGAGCGCGTGGAAATAGTTGCATACAAAATGAAGGATATTGCTAGGGTCTGGTACGACCAATGGAAGAAGAGTAGAGCTGAGGGTGAACCAATTGTGAGTTGGGTTCTATTCGAAGAGGCCTTCTTGGGGCGTTTCTTTACCGGTGATTTGAGGGAGTAGAGGGTAAGGGAATTCCTCACTCTTTAGAAGTAATCCATGAGTGTGCATGAGTATAGCCTCAAGTTCACTAAACTCTCTGGTTATGGACCATATATTGTTGCTGATGTGAGGAGTAGTACGAGCTTATTTGTGTCCGGGTTTTCTCCTCATTCATTCAAAAAGGATAAGGGTGCGATGTTGATAGGGTACATCGACATAGCAAAACTTATAATCCATGTGCATCAAGTTGAAGAATATAAGGTGAGATATACAGAAGAGTTCAAAAATAAGAAGGCTAAGACAACAAAAAATTAGTCCGGGCAGCCGAAGAGCAATGCGAACCGATAATTTTTTTATTAAAACCCATATGGACATGCTCCACTATGTACTAGAGCACCTGTACCAAAGAACAATGGTGAATTCAAGAATAAGAATTCTCAAAACTTCAGAGCTAGACCTGCACACTCTAAAGGTAGTATGACACAAGGAGGTAATTTGACTCCTACATTTGCTTAGTGTGACAGGAACCACAAAGGAGTTTGTCGTGATGGCTCCACTGGTTGCTTCAAGTGTGGTCAAAATGGTCACTTCATGAGAGAGTTTCATAAATATGTACATGTTAATGGTACTAGGGGAAATAAAGCCCAATCTTCTTCAGAGGCTCCTCTAGACGAAACTACCCCTAGAAGAGCTACTTCAATAATAAGCTAAGATGCAAACCATTTGTATGCTATCACCAATCGCATAGAGAAAGAGATTTAACCTGATGTTGTCAATACTATGATGAAAGTCCTTATTTTTTATGTATATGCATTGCTACATATAGGTGAGAGGCTATATTTTGTGACTCCATATATTGCTAGGAGGTTCAATATAATATATAACAACTTCTTGAGCCCTTCAGTGTTTCCATACATGTTTGTAAGTCTATTCTAGCTGAGAGAGTTTATCGTGGTTGTACCATTTATTAATCACAAGGACATCATAGATGACTAGGTCGAGTTAGATATGGTGGACTTTGATGTTATTCTAGGTATGGTCTTACTTCACACTAGTTATATCTTAGTTGATTGTAGAACTCGAGTAGTTAGGTTTAGGATTTTAAAAAGGGTTTTCACGATTTTTATTATTTTTTACGCTTTAGGGGATCCTACGGCTTAGGATTTCTTTCGGTTTAGTGCTTAGGATTTTTGATTTAGGGTTTTTTAGGGTTGGAGGTTTTAAGAATTTTTTTAGGTTTAGTGTTTTTAGGGCTTACAATTTCTTAGGGTTTAAGGTTTATTGGTGTTTCATAAGTCTTGGGGTTTACGGGTTTCCCTAAGGTTTGGGGTTTAGTGTTTCTTAGGGCTTAGAATTAAGGGTGTTTTAGGAGTTTCAAATTTCTTATGTTTAGGCTCTTAAAGGTGTTGATCTTATATGCTTATGATATGCCAACTAAAGGTTAGCTTGGGGTGAGTCGTGATCTTATGTCTCGTGTTACGTCAATGGGGTAACCTCGGGGCGTGACAAAAACTATGCATGAATAAAAGCCTCTAACTGACTAGAGATGCTGGGACAGGCCCCCAGTCAACTCTAGCAAAACTAAAACTAAAATGAAAGATTGAATATAAAACATGTCAATCATCCTCGAAGAACAAGGACTCACTACTGATATTGCTTAATACGGACCAAGAATCGATATCTCCGCGCGATCTGAATTCGGAGGTTTTATAAGTGCTTAAAATTTTCTTAAGGGGTTTAAATGGTTTTTAGGATTTCTTTATGTTTAAGGTTTAGGGTTTAGGCCCTAAGGTATAAGGTTTAAGGTTTAGAGTTTCAAAGTTTATGTTAAGAGTTTTTTAGGGTTTACGATTTTTTTTAAGATTTATGATTTTTATGATTAGGGTTTTTATATGTTTTAGGGTTTCTTAGTTTTTTTTACAAATTTGTATTTCTTAAGATTTAGGGTTATGTAGGATTTAGGGCATATGATTTTAAGTTTATCTTTTTTTGAGCTTAGGGTTTTAAAGGGTTTTTTTTCCCGGGAATAATAGTTTTAGGGGTTTTAATGGATTTTTAAAGTTAAATTTTCTTAGGGTTTAGGGTTTTTAGTGTTTCATATGGTTTGGGGTTTAGAGTTTAGCCCTATGGTTTAGAGTTAAGGATTTAGAGTTTTTTAGAGTATATGATTTTTTGTTTACGATTTCTAAGGGTTTGATTTTTTAAGGGTTTTTAGGATTTAGGGTTTTGATCTTAACATTTTCTAGGGTTTTAATAGGTGTAGAGGAATTTGTAGGTGTAAGGATTTAAAGGGTTTTTAGAATTTGTATGATTTTTACGATTAAGATGTTCTGAGAGTTTAGGATTTTTAGGGTTTAGGTTTTAGGGGTTTTAAATGTTTTTATGATTTTTTACGGTTTAGGAGATCCTAGGGATTAGGGATTCTTTAGGATTAGGGTTTAGGATTTTGATTTAGGAGTTTTTATGGGTTAGGGGTTTTAACGAGGTTATAGGATTAGAGTGTTTTAAAGGTTTTTTTAGTGTTCAAGAATTATCAGGGTTTAGGGTTTACGATTTAGGGTCAATTTGGTTACAGTATAAGAGGACACGCTATTCATGTATAAAATATTGCATTAGTTTTATTATGTTTGGTAAAAGTGTTTTATTAGGTTGAAATTGGTTGCATTTTTGTAGTCCTACATAATTAATAACAACATAACTTATGAGGAAATCTATGTATAAAGTTATGCAAGGTAGAAGGTGGAATAAGTTATGTGGGTATTAATTATACGTTGCATTTTTGTAGTCCTACTTAATTAATAACAACATAACTTTGAGGAAATCTACGTATAAAGTTATGCAGGGTAGAAGGTGGAACAAGTTATGTGGGTATTAATTATACATGTATTAAAGTGATAAATACATAGTTATCCTGTTAATTTATTTTATTTTTTTTAATTGAAAACTTAATTGTTTTCCCATATATAGGTTTGTTGTTTTTATTTCTTTTTTATATTTAGACCATTTTTATTTCTTTTAATTTATTTTATTTTTTTAATTGGAAACTATATTGTTTCCTATCAACATGTGTTGTTTTTATTTTTTATTATATATATAGATTAATTTTATTTCTTTTTATACTTACCGTTTTGATTAATTTATGCAAATACAAATATTTTTTAATATTAGAAATTGATTTTATATTTTTTAACGGTGCATATGCTAATCAAATATTAGCATTATATATTAGTCAATATATTTCACATTTTATTAGCATGTATTATTATTTTGTAAATAATATATATTAATAATTTACAACAAGTTTAATATTCAATAGTTAATAACTCATGTATTCTAATCTCTACATAACTAAATAATATCTACAAAACTAATATCCACATAGCTAATACCCGCATAACTAAACTAGCATAACTAAACACTGCATAACTAATACCTACATAACTAAACCCTGCATAGTTAATACCTGCATAACTAAACCCTCCATAACTAATACCTGCATAACTAAATCCTGCATAATTAATACCTACAAAACTCTAACCAGTAACCAAACAACCCCTTAGGGTTTCTTAGGGGTTTCAAATATCTTAGGTTTAGGCTTTTAAAGGTTTTTTCAGTTGTAGATCTAATATGCTTATGATACGCCAACTCAAGGTTATCTTGGGGTCACTCGTGATCCTAGGTCACGTGTTACATCAAGGGGGCAACCCTGGGGCGTGAAAAAAACTCTAAATGAATAAAGCCTCTAACTGACTAGAGATGTTGGAACATGATCCCAACTTACTCTAGCAAAACTAAAACTAAAATGAAAGACTGATTATTAAACATGTCAATCATCCTCGAAGAACAAGGACTCACCTCTGATGCTGTTGAATCAGATAGAGAATCATTCTCCGCGTGATCTGAATGTGAGGACCTAAACCTACATTATGAGAAGTTGTAGCGTAGAGTATGTGTCAGTACTTGAAAGGTACTGAGCATGCATGACAGGAATAGGATCATTATTTTTTTACGGATTAGGAGTTCTTAGGGCTTAGGGTTTTAGATTATGAATTTTTCTTAAGGTTTTTAAGCTTTGTTTTCGGGATTTAGTTTTAGGGTTTTTAAAGGTTTACAGCGTTTAGTGTTTCTTAGGATCTAGGGTTGAGATCTTCTTAAAGTTCTATAAGGATTAGGTTTTTTTAGGTCTTTTAGGGTTTAGGGGTTATGATTTAGGGTTTATTATTTTAGGTTTAGGGTTTTTCTAGGTTTTAGGGATTAGATTTTTTAGGTTTAAATTTTTTAGAGGTTTTTTATGTTTAGAGTTTTTAATTTTTTTTGTTGATTTTAGGGTTTAGGGTTTCTTCGTGGTATTTAGGTTTAGGATTTGAGCTTTTGGCTTATCATATTTAAGGGTTCAGGATTTATCGTTTCTTTGTCTTTAGGGTTCTTAGTTTTGAGCTTGGGATTTAGGATTCCTTAGGTTAGGGTTTTAAAGTATTTTTTTTAGATTTTTTAGGTTTAGGTTTTCTTACTGATTGTAGAGTTTAGGCTTTCTTAGTGATTTTTATGGTTTAGGATTTGATAGGGTTTAGTGTTTTTTAAAAATATTTTTTGGGTAAATTATGGTGTAGGGCTTACTGTTTTAGGTTATTTTAGGTTTAAGGTTTTTAAGTGTTTTAAAAGGGTTTTTTTGTAGAGTTTTTAGATTTTCAATTTTACGAGGTTTTTAATTTTTCATATGATTAAAGGTATTAGGTTTTCCTAGGTATAATGTTTCTTATGGTTTAGGGTATTGAATCTTAGGTTTTAAGGTATTAGGATTCACAAGGGTTTAAAATTTAGAGTTTCTTAGGGAAGTGTTTCTTAATTTCTCTTAGCGTATATTAGAATTTCTTGGTTAAGGGTTTTATATGTTAATTTATTTTGAGTTTTTCAAGGATTAATAAGGGTTTAAGATTTTCTTAAGGTTTTAAAAGGGGTGTTAGGGTTTCTTTATGTTTAGGGTTTAGGCCCTACGTTATAGGGTTTAAAGTTTAGAGTTTTGAATTTTAGGTTAACAGTTTTTTAGGGTTTCTGATTTTTGTTGGTCTATGATTTTTATGATTAGGGTTTTTAAATGTATTAGGGATTCTTAGTTTTTTTACGAATTTCGATGTCTTAAGATTTAGGGCATAAAATTTTAAGTTTGGGGTTTTTTAAGGCTTAGGGTTTTAATGGGATTTATTGTTCTTCACTGGCATTATTGTTTTAGGGTCTTTAATGGATTTTAAAGTTTCAGTTTTCTTAGGTTTTAGGTTTCTTAGGGTTTCAAATGGTTTGGGGTTTAGGGTAGCCCTATTGTTTAGAGTTAAGGATTTAGAGTTTCTTAGAGTATAGGATTTTGCGTTTAGGTTTTCTTAGGGTTTCATTTTTTAAGGGTTTTAGGATTTAAGGTTTTGGGCTTAAGATTTTCTAGGGTTTTATTAGGTTAAGAGGAACTTTTAGGTTTAGGGATTTAAAGGGTTTCTAGAATTTGTATGGTTTTTACGATTAGGGGGTTCTTAGAGTTTATGATTTTTAAAAGTTTAGTGTTTCGGTATTTTATTTTAGGATTTATTCATTTCTTAAGGTTTAGGGTTTAGGTCTGAGGTTTAACGTGAAAGGTCTATTGTTTCTTTGGGTATAGAGTTTAGCATTTAGCGTTTCATAGGTTTTATGGTTTTAGTCTATCAATTTTATTTAAGGATTTTTAAGGTTTAAGTTTTTGTAGAATTTTTTAGGTTTAGTGTTATTTTAGGTTTAGATAAAAAAAGGTCTTCATGATCTTTATTATTTTTTAAGCTTTAGGGGATCCTATGACTTAGGGTTTCTTTAGGTTTAGTGCTTAGGATTTTCGATTTAGGGGTTTTAAGGATTTTTTTAGGTTTAGGGTTTTTAGGGTTTTTGATTTCTTGTGGTTTAAGGTTTGTTGGTGTTTCAGAAGTCTTGGGGTTTACGGATTTCCCTAAGGTTTGGGGTTTCGTGCTTCTAAGGGCATAGAATTCTGGGTTTCATAGGAGTTTCTAATTCTTATGTTTAGGCTCTTAAAGGTGTTGATCTTATATGCTTATGATATGCCAACTCAAGGTTATCTTGGGGGTAGTTGTGATCCTATGTCTCGTGTTACATCAAGCGGGTAACCTCGGGACGTGACAAAAACTATGCATGAATAAAAGCCTCTAACTAACTAGAGATGCTGGGACATGCCCCAAACTAACTCTAGATAACTTTAACAAAACTAAAACTAAAATGAAAGATTGAATGTATAATACATGTCAATCATATTTGAGAAACGAGGACTCACCACTGATATTGATGAATACGGATCGAGAACCGATCTCCGCGTGATCTTAATGCTGAGGACCTGAACCTATATTACGAGAAGATTTAGCATACAGTATGTGTCAATAATTGAAAGATATTGAGCATGCATAATATTATAAAGCTGAACAAATATACATAACTAAATAGAGCATATTAAACAATGATATATTATAAACATCATAATAATAAGTTAGGTATTTGGTTAAAGGTTTTTAGGTTAGGATTTAGAGTTTTTCTAGGATTTTTTTAGGTTAAGAGGTTTTTAATTACGATGTTTATAGATTTCTTAGGATCATTATTGTTTTTACGATTTAGGTGTTCTAAGGGCTTAGGGCTTACAGTTTTAGATTTTGGAATTTTTTTAGAGTTTTAAAGGTTTGTTTTTGATTTTTTTAGTTTAAGGTTTTTAGTGTTTAGTGTTTTATAGGATTTAGGCTGAGGCCTTCTTAGAGTTTTATAAGGCTTAGGGTTGGAGGTTTATCTCTAAGATTTAGAGTTTAGGTTTCTTCATGTTTAAGTTTAACATATAAGGTCTTTTAGGGTTTATGGTTTTGTGTTTTAGGTGTAGGGTTTTTCTAGGGTTTAGGGTTAAGATTTGTTAGGTTTATGAATTTTTAGAGGTTTGTTAGGTTTAGAGTTTTTAATTATTTTTGTTATTTTAGGGTTTGGGTTTCTTAGTGTTATTTTGGGTTAAAGGCTTGGGGTTTTCTTAGGCTTTGGGTTTCGTCTTATAGTTTTTATGGGTATACAATTTAGGGTTCTTAGGTTTTAGGGTTCAGGGTTTAAAACTTGAGATTTAGGGTTCCTTAGGTTGTAGGGGTTTTAAAGTTTTTTTTATAGATTTTTTAGGGTTTAGGTTTTCTTAGTGATTTTTAGTGTTTAGGTTTTCTTATGATTAAGGGTTTCATAGGATTAAGGATTTTTAGAAAATGATTTTATGGTAAATTATGGTGTCAGGCTTACTAATTTTATGTTTTTTTTAGGTTTGAGACTTTTAGGGGTTTTAAAAGGTATTTTTTTTATAGTTTTTAGATTTAGAATTTTTACAAGGTTGAGGATCTTAGGATTTATAAGGGTTCAAGGTTTAAATTTTCTTTGCAAACTTGTTTCTTAGCATATGTTAAGTTTTCTTGGTTTAGGATTTAGGTTTTAGGTTTCTAGATTTCAATTTTTTTTCTTTTTTGTAGGGTTTAAAGGGCTTAAAAATTTCTTAAGGGGTTTAAATGATATTTAGGGTTTAGGGTTTAGCCCCCTGGTATAGGGTTTAAGGTTTAGAGTTTACATTTTAGGTTAAGAATTTTTTTTAGGTTTATGATTTTTATTAGTAGGGTTTTTAAATGTTTTAGGTTAATGATTTTTATGATTAGGGTTTTTTAATGTTTTAGTGTTTCTTAGGAGTTTCAAATTACATAGGTTTAGGCTCTTAAAGGTGTTGATGCTATACCATTATGATATGCTAACTCAAGGTTAGTTTGGGATTAGTCGTGATCCTATGTCCCGTGTTACGTCAAGGGAGTAACCTCGGGACGTGACAAAAACTATGCATGAATAAAAGCCTCAAACTCACTAGAAATGTTAGGACCTGCCGCTAGCTAACTCTAGCAAAATTGAACCTTAAATGAAAGATTGAATATAAAATCCTCGAAGAACGAAGACTCAACATTGATTTTGTTGAACCTACATTTCGAGAAGATGTAGCATAGAGTATGTGTCAGTACTTGAAAGATATTGGCATGCATGATATTATAAAGCTGACAATATATATATATATATATATATATATATATATATATATATATATATAACTGAATAGGGCATATTAAATAATGATATATTCTGAACATGATGAATAAGATGTTAGGTATTTGGTTAAGGGTTTTTATGTTAGGATTAGGTTAAGATTATTTTATATAAGATGTTTATTGTTTTTTAGGATTATTATTGTTTTTACGATATAGGAGTTCTAAGGGCATAGTCTTAAAGTTTTAGATTATGGATATTTTTAGGGTTTTAAAGGTTTGTTTTCGGGTTTCATATTAAGGGATTTAGTGTTTAGTGTTTCGTAGGATTTAGGGTGAGGGCTTCTTAGAGTTTTAAAAGGCTTAGGGTTGGGTTTATCTCTAAGGTTAAGGGATTAGGTTTCTTAGTGTTTGAGTTTAACATATAAGGTCTCCTAGGTTTTTTTAAGGTCTTTTAGGGTTTGGGGTTTTGTGTTTTAGGTGTAGGGTTTTTCTAGGGTTTAGGATTAAGGTTTGTTAGGTTTATGATTTTTTAGAGGTTTGTTAAGTTTAGAGTTTTTATTTTTTTTTAGGTTTGGGTTTTCTTAGTGTTATTTTGGGTTAAAGATTTGGGGTTTTCTTATGGATTGGGTTTTCGTCTCATAGTTCTTATGGGTATATGATTTAGGGTTTCTTAACTTTTAGGGTTCAGGATTTAGAGCTTGGGATTCAGATTCCTTAGGTTTTAGGGGTTTTAAAGTTTTTTTAAAAGAGTTTTTAGGGTTTAGATTTTCTCATGATTTAGGGTTTCATAGGATTAAAGTTTTTTTTAAGTGGTTTCATGGTAAATTATGGTGTCAGACTTACTATTGTTTAGTTTTTTTAGGTTTGACAATTTTAGGGGGGTTTAAAGGGATTTTTTAGTGTTTTTAGATTTAGAATTTCTACAAGGTTTTTAAGGTATCATAGGATTTGGGGTATTAGGGTTTCTTAGGTATAAGGTTTCTTAGGGTTTAGGGTTTAGGATCTTAGGATTTATAAGGGTTTATGGTTTAAAGTTTCTTAGTGAAGCGTTTCTTAGCGTATGTTAAGATTTATTGGTTTAGGATTTAGATTTTAGGGTTTTAGATTATAATTTCTTTTTCATTTTTTAGGGTTTATAAGGTATTAAAATTTTCTTAAGGGGTTTAAATGGTTTTTAGGGTTTCTTTATGTTTAGGGTTTAGGGTTTCCTAAGGTAGGTTTTCAGGTTTAGAGTTTCGAATTTTAGGTTAAGAGTTTATTATGATTTACGTTATTTTTAGGTTTATCATTTTTAGGATTAGGGTTTTTAAATGTTTTAGGGTTTCTTATGTTTTTTTATAAATTATAATTATTAAGATTTAGGGTTATGTAGGATTCAGAGCATAGGATTTTAAGTTTAGGGTTTTTTAATGTTTATTAAAGGGATTTATTTTTTTCCCGGCAGAATAATTTTAGGGGTTTTCATGGATTTTTAAAGTTAACTTTTCTTAGGTTTTAGGTTTTCTTAGTGGTTCATATGGTTTGGGGTTTAGGGTTTAGCCCTATGGTTTAGAGTTAAGGATTTAGAGTTTCTTAGAGTATAGGATTTTGTGTTTACGATTTCTTAGGGTTTGATTTTTTAAGGTTTTTCAGGATTTATGGTTTTGGTCTAACATTTTCTAGGGTTTTAATAGGTGTAGATGAATTTGTAGGTTTAAGGATTTAAATGGTTTTTAGGATTTGTATGATTTTTACGATTAAGATGTTTTGAGACCTTAGGATTTTTAGGGTTTAGGTTTTAGGGGTTTTAAATGTTTTTTATGACTTTTTACGGTTTAGGAGATCCTAAGGCTTAGGGATTCTTTAAGATTAGGGCTTAGGATTTTTGATTTAGGAATTTTTATGGGTTAGGGGTTTTAACGAGGTTTTAGGATTAGATTGTTTTTAAAGGTGTTTTTAGTGTTCAAGAATTATTAGGGTTTAGGGTTTTGATTTAGGGTTTCTTAGGGGTTTCAAGTTTCTTAGGTTTAGGATTTTAAAGGTTTTTAAAGTTCCACTTCTAATATGCTTATGATATGTCAACTCAAGGTTATATTGGGGTCACTCGTGATCCTAGGTCTCGTGTTACATCAAGGGGGCAACCCTGGGCGTGAAAAAAACTCTAAATGAATAAAGCCTCTAATTGATTAGAGATGCTGGAACATGCCCCCAGCTAACTCTAGCAAAACTGAAACTAAAATGAAAGACTGAATTTAAAACATGTTAATCATCCTCGAAGAAGAACGACTGACTTCTGATACGGCTGACTGCAGATCCAGAATCGTTCTTTGCGTGATCTGAATGTTGACGACCTAAACCTACATTATGAGAAGATTTAGCGTAGAGTATGTGTCAGTACTTGAAAGGTAGTGAGCATGCATGATAGGAAGATGATCATTATTGTTTTACAGTTTACGAGTTCTTAGGGCTAAGGGTTTTAGATTATGAATTTTTCGTAGGGTTTTTAATATTTGTTTTCGGGAATTTTAGTTTTAGGATTTTTAAAGGTTTACAGCGTTTAGTGTTAGTTAGGATATAGGGTTGAGAGCTTCTTAAAGTTCTATAAGGCTTAGGGTTGTGGGTTTATCCCTAAGGTGTAGGTTTTAAGTTTCTTAGGGGTTTGATGTTAACATTTAAGGTCTCCGAGTTTTTTTTTAGGTCTTTTAGGGTTTAGGACTTAGGCTTTAGGGTTTATTTTTTTAGGTTTAGGATTTTTCTAGGGTTTAGGGATTAGGTTTTTTAGGTTTAAAATTTTTTAGAGGTTTTTTATGTTTAAAGTTTTTAATTTTTTTGTTGATTTTAGGGTTTAGGGTTTCTTAGTGTTATTTTAGGTTTAGGATTTGAGTTTTTGGCTTATGATATTTAAGGGTTTACGATTTATCGTTTCTTAGGCTTTAGGTTTCTTAGTTTTGACCTTAGGATTTAGGATTCCTTAGGTTTAGGGTTTTAAAGTATTTTTTTTTAAGATCATTTAGGGTTTAGGTTTTCCTACTGATTTGTAGGGTTTAGGTTTTCCTACTGATTTGTAGGGTTTAGGTTTTCTTAGTGATTTTTATGGATTAGGATTTGATAGGCTTTAGTGCTTTTTTAAAAAAAAATGGGTAAATTTTGCTGTAGGGCTTACTGTTTTAGGTTATTTTAGGTTTAAGGTTTTTAAGGGTTTTTTTGTAGAGTTTTTAGATTTTCAATTTTTACAAGGTTTTTAAGGTTTCATATTATTTAAGGTATTAGGTTTTCCTAGGTATAATGTTTCTTAGGGTTTAGGGTATTGAATCTTAGGTTTTAAGGTATTAGGATTCAAAAGGGTTTAAAATTTAGAGTTTCTTAGGGAAGTGTTTCTTAGTTTCTCTTAGCGTATATTAGAATTTCTTGGTTTATATTTTTTCATTTCTTAAGGTTTAAGGTTTAGCTCTGAGGTTTAGGGTGAAAGGTATATTGTTTATTTGGGTATAGAGTTTAGCATTTAGCGTTTCATAGGTTTTATGGTTTTAGTCTATGAATTTTATTAAGGATTTTAAAGGTTTAAGTTTTTGTAGAATTTTCTAGGTTTAGAGTTATTTTAGGTTTACATTTTAAAAAAGGTCTTCACGATCTTTATTATTTTTTACGCTTTAGGGTATCCTACGACTTAGGGTTTCTTTAGGTTTAGTGCTTAGGATTTTTGATTTAGGGGTATTAAGGATTTTCTTAGGTTTAGTGTTTTTAGGGTTTACAATTTCTTGTTGTTTAAGGTTTGTTGGTGTTTCACAAGTCTTAGGGTATACGGGTTTCCCTAAGGTTTGGGGTTTCATGCTTCTTAGGGCTTAGGATTTTGGGTTTCTTAGGAGTTTCAAATTTCTTATGTTTAGACTCTTAAAGGTGTTGATCTTATATGCTTATGATATGCCAACTCAAGGTTAGCTTGGGGGTAGTCGTGATCCTATGTCTCGTGTTACGTCAAGGTGGTAACCTCGGGGCGTGACAAAAACGATGCATGAATAAAAACCTCTAACTGACTAGAGATGCTGGGACATGCCCCCAGCTAACTCTAGCTAACTCTAGAAAAACTGAAACTAAAATGAAAGATTGAATGTATAATAAATGTCAATCATCATCGAGGAACGAGGACTCACCACTGATATTGATGAATACGGATCGAGAACCGATCTCCGCGTGATCTGAATGCTGAGGACCTAAACCTATATTATGAGAAGATTTAGCGTACAGTATGTGTCAATAATTGAAAGATATTGAGCATGCATAATATTATAAAGCTGAACAAATATACATAACTAAATAGAGCATATTAAACAATGATATATTATAAACATCATAATTAGAAGTTAGGTATTTGGTTAAAGGTTTTTAGGTTAGGATTTAGAGTTTTTCTAGGATTTTTTTAGGTTAAGAGGTTTTTTATTTAAGATGTTTATATATTTTTTGGGATTATAAATTGTTTCTACGATTTAATTTTTTTTAGGGTTTTAAAGGTTTGTTTTCGGGTTTCTTAGTATTAAGGGATTTAGTGTTTATTGTTTCGTAGGATTCAGGGTCAGGGCTTCTTAGAGTTTTATAAGGCTTAGGGTTCAATTTATCTCTAAGGTAAAGGGATTAGGTTTCTTAGTGTTTGAGTTTAACATATAAGGTCTTCAAGTTTTTTTTTTGCGTGTTTTAGGGTTTGTGGTTTTGTGTTTCAGGTGTAGGGTTTTTCTAGCGTTTAGTATTAAGGTTTGTTAGGTTTATGATTTTTTAGAGGTTTGTTAAGTTTAGAGTTTTTAATTTTTTTTAGGGTTTGGGTTTCTTAGTGTTATTTTGGGTTAAAGGTTTGGGGTTGTCTTAGGGTTTGGGTTTTCATCCTATACTTATTATGGGTATATGATTTAGCGTTTCTTAAGTTTTAGGGTTCACTGTTTAGAGCTTGGGATTCAGGTTCCTTAGGTGTAGGGTTTTTCTAGGGTTTAGTATTAAGGTTTGTTAGGTTTATGATTTTTTAGAGGTTTGTTAAGTTTAGAGTTTTAATTTTTTTTAAAGATTTTTTAGGGTTTCCATTGTCTAATGATTTAGGGTTTCATAGGATTAAGGTTTTTTTAAAATGATTTTATGGTAAATTATGGTGTCAGACTTACTATTTTTTAGTTTTTTTAGGTTTGAAATTTTTAGGGGTTTTAAAAGGGGTTTTAGGAATTTAGATTATTTTTTTTGCATTTTTGAGGGTTTATCGCTTACGATTTTCTTAATGAGTTTAAATGATTTTTACTCTTTTTTTATGTTAAGGATTATGGGTTTAAGCCCTAAGGTATAGGTTTAAAGTTTAGTGTTTCGAATTTTAGGTTAAGAGTTTTTAGGGTTTACGTTTTTTAGGTTTATAATTTTTATGATTAGGTTTTTAAACTCTTTTAGGGTTTCTTTGATTATTTTTTTTACAAATTTTGATTTCTTAAGATTTAGGGTTGTTTTGGATTTAGGGCATATGATTTTAAGTTTAGGGTTTTTGAGGGCTTCGGGTGATAAAGGGATTTCAATTTTTTCTCAAGCATTATAGTTTTAAGGGTTTTAATGGATTTTCAAGTTAACTTTACTTAGGTTTTATTAGGGTTTAGGGTTTCTTAGTTTCCATATAATTTGCGGTTTTGGATTTAGCCCTATGGTAAGGTTTAAGGTTTAGTGTTTTGGATTTTTGGTTAAGAGTTTTTTACGCTTTACGATTTTATTTAGGTTTATGATTAGCATTTTTAAACGTTTTAGGTTTATGATTTTTATGATTAAGCTTTTAAATGTTTTAGCGTTTCTTAGGGCTTAGGATTTAGAGTTTAAATTTCTTATGTTTAGTCTCTTAAAGGTGTTGATCTTATATGCTTATGAAGGTTATCTTGGGTTTAGTTGTGATCCTATGTACAGTGTTACGTCAAGAGGGTAACCTCGGGGCGTGTAACTAGAGATGCTGGAACATTCCCCCAGCTAACTCTAGCAAAACTGAAAGTAAAATAAAAGATTCATTATAAAACATGTCAATCATCCTCGGAGAACAAGGACTCACCACTGACATTGCTGAATACGGATCGAGAACTAATGTTCGCGTGACCTGAATGCTGACGACCTGAACCTACATTATGAAAAGTTGTAACGTAGGATTTTTCAATGTTAAGTTTTTTTTTACTTACGACTTTTATCGATTATTTATGATCACTATTGTTTTTTCGGTTTAGGAGTTCTTAGGGCTTAGGACATAGGGTTATAGATTATGATTATTAGGGTTTTTATGGTTTGTTTTCGAAATTTTTAGTTTTAGTGATTTTAAAGGTTTGCAGTGTTTAGTGTTTATTAAGATTTAGGTTTAAGAGGTTCTTAAAGTTCTATAAGGCTTAGGGTTGGGGGTTTATCTCTAAGTTTTAGGTTTTAAGATTCTTAGTGTTTGATGTTAATATTTAAGGTCTCCGAGGTTTTTTGGGTCTTTTAGGTTTTAGGCACTTTGAAGTTTTTTTTTAGATTTCTTAGGATTTAGGTTTTCTTAGTGATTTTTAGGGCTTAGGTTTTCTTATGATTTAGGGTTTCATAGTATTAAGGGTTTTTTAAAATGATTTTATGGTAAATTACGGTGTCGAGCTTACTATTTTTAAGGTTTTTTTAGGTTTTACATTTTTAGGGGGTTTAAAAGGGATTATTTTAGAGTTTTTAGATTTAGAGTTTTTACATGGTTTTTAAGGTTTCGTAGGATTTAGTGACTTAGAGTTTCTTAGGTGTAAGGTTTCTCAGGGTTTAGGTTTTAGGATCTTAAGATTTCTAAGGGTTCAAGGTTTAATGTTTATTAGGGAAGTGTTTCTTAGCGTATGTTAGGATTTCATGTTGTAGGATATAGGTTTTCGGGATTTAGATTTTTCCATTTTTGTTATCTTTTAGGGTTTATCGCATACGATTTTCTTAATGGGTTTAAATTATTTTGTAGGGTTTTTTAATGTTAAGGATTTAGGGTTTAAGCCCTAAGGTAGAGCGTTTAAAGTTTAGTGTATCAAATTTTAGATTAAGAGTTTTAGGGATTACGCTTTTTTAAGTTTTATGATTTTTATGATTAGGGTTTTAAAACCTTTTAGGGTTTCCTTTTTTTTCTTTTACAAATTTGTTTTTCTTAAGATTTAGGGTTATGTTGAATTTAGGGCATAGGATTTTGAGTTTAGGGTTTTATTAGGACTTAGAGTTTAAAGGGGATTTAAATTTTTTCCCGAGCATAATAGTTTTAGGGGATTTAATGAATTTTTAAAGTTTTTTTTAGGTTTAAGGTTTTCTTAGGGTTTAGGGTTTCTTAGTGTTGCATCTAATTTGGAGTTTTAGGTTTAGCCCGACGGTAAGGTTTAGAGTTTGGAATTTTTGGTTAAGAATTTTTTACGCTTTACAATTTGATTTAGGTTTATGATTTTTATGATTAGGGTTTTTAAATGTTTTATGTATATGATTTTTAAAATTAAGTTTTTAAATGGTTTAGTGTTTCTTTAGGGTTTAGGATTTAGGGTTTCAATTTCTTATGTTTAGGCTCTTAAAGGTGTTGATCTTATATGCTTATGAAGGTTATCTTGGGGTTAGTCGTGATCCTATGCCCAATGTTACGTCAAGGGGTAACCTCGGGGCGTGACAAAAACTATGCATGAATAAAAGCCTAAACAAACTAGAGATGCTTAAACATTCCCCGAGATAATTTTAGCAAAACTGAAACTAAAATGAAAGATTGAACATAAAACATGTCAATCATCCTCGAAGAACGAGGACTCTGCTGAATACGGATCGATAATCGATGTACGCGTGACCTGAATGTTGAGGACCCGAACCTTCATTATGAGAAGATGTTACGTAGAGTATGTGTCAGTATTTCAAAGATATTGGCATACATAATATTATAAAGCTGACGAAATATATAACTGAATAGAGCATATTAAACAATGATATATTTTGAACATGATGAATAAGAGGTTATGTATTCGGTTAAGGATTTTCAGGTTAGGGTTTAGAGCTTAAGTTTTTCTATGATTTTTTTAGTTTATGATTTTGTTTTACTTACGACTTTTATCAATTTTTTATGATCATTATTATTTTACAATTTAGGAGTTCTTATGGCTTAGGACTTAGGGTTTTAATTTATGATTTTTTTTTAGGGTTTTTATGGTTTGTTTGAGAATTTTTAGTTTTAGTGTTTTTTTAGGTTTACAATGTTTAGTTTCTTAGGATTTAGGGTTAAGCGCTTCTTAAATTTCTATAAGGCTAAGGGTTGGGGGTTTATCCCTAAAATTTAGGTTTTAAGTTTCTTAGGGTTGGATGTTAACATTTAAGGTCTATGAGGTTTTTGGGTCTTTTAGGGTTTAGGGTTTATTATTTTAGGTTCAAGGTTGTTTAGGGTCTACGTTTGTTAGGTTTATGTCACGAACCAAAAATGGACGTGCTTGCAATCGTCTTATCCCACCAAGACTAGTCAGCCTTAAACTTAACCATTTCAATAAAATGCAGAAAATTGCAGAAACAATTCAAAATACCTCCAAAATTTGGTTGTCACGTGTACAAGCGTCTAAAGTATTACAATTGATCAAAAGAAATGACAGTCTCAAATGAACTTGTTTCTAGAATAGAACAACGTCATATCTAAGGAGAAAGAAAGTCCGCTGAGACGACAAACAGCTACCTCACAAATCTCCAAGAAGCCTCAGACAAGGAGAAGAGTAATATCACAAAGTCCGGGCTATTAACCTACAAAAAAAATTGTAGTAGCAAGGGGTGAGTACCAAACCACACGGTACCCAGCAAGTAAACTTCTAAACACAAACTAAAAGGATAAAATACGGGTATTCCTTACACATCAACCGAACCTCCACAACTATAACCTGCATAAAATTCAGCCCAACCTAACAGTTCAGAGTTTTCATAGCACCCAGCTCATCAAAATCATTTTAACAAATTACACATCTTTAACTACAACTCAATATTCCAAAATCACAAACTTTCACAAAAAGGCACTCACAATATCAGCAACACACAAGATCAAGTTCGTCAAATAGAGGTAATCAAATATCAAGTACTTCCCAACCACCAATAAAACACATAGTCATCAAGGATGAAGAATGTCATGGGATGTAATGCAATTGACACTATGAAGTGATACGCCTCAAAATACCAATCTCTCTCTCAACCGTATGTACATGATACTTTCTCGGAAATACTTTGAGAGTTTATGACTCATGGGGGACTCGCGAGGTCCATGTACCGACACGGACGATCTCCACGTGTCTGTGCGGACGATCTCAACGCACTATCATAAATCAAACAAATTTCGCACGGACAATCTCCACGTGCCCAAATCATAATCATAAATTTTCTATCGCAAGGACGATCTCCACGTGCCCAAATAATCATAACTCGATCTCAACACGGACGATCTCCATGTGTTAGACCTTTACTCATACCCAATCTCATGTCAATGCATGTGCACAATATGCTATCAAATAAGGAGATGAGGCAACATCTCAATATATCAAATGTCGCTATGACATATAATTACCTCAATTATCACAATTATACGATTTCAGTAAAGAACACAATCACACATAATAAATCAAATCAATAATATATTAGTTAATGTTCATATGTTTTGACATTCTCGGATTACAATCCGCATTTTATAGTAATAAACCTTCCCATTATAACACCAGTACTCATACCATTCTCAACACATCACATACAAACAAATAATCACATTGCCTTTTATTATCTCTTTTTATCATTAAAATTAATCAATGATGACAAGTCAACCTATCACCAAGTCACATTACCCCTAAACATAAACCACAAGGAAATACATGCATTCCATTCACTTAGCAAGAGTTTAGAAATCCACTTGCCTCAAATAATCGGACAATCCCTCTAGGACTCAAGTCTTCTCTTTCTTTTGACCTTCCAACTCAAAACAATCTATTCAAATAAATAACCAAGATAATATTTCGATAGTAACAACATTCATATTGCTATATGTCTAGCTTAGACTCAAATCTCACCCGAATTTATAATAAAACTTCTAAATCTTAATTCCAACCAATACGTCAAATCTCATATTTTTCTGAATTTCAAGTCTAGGGTTTAGTATCAATTTCTCTAATAACTTAATCTATCTTTAAAGAAATACAAATAAAACAATACACCTAATTTATAACATGATAACTAAAGCAAAATTTTTAATTATTAAGAGTTAAAGCCAACTGGTTATCGAAACCAGTGGCAACGTTCAGAAAATACAAGTATAGACTTTTCTCCAAGTCAAACCCATAACCAGAACGAAACCACAAGCATTTAATCACCAAATTCCATCAAATTATCCCTATAAATAATCATTTATACATTATCCTAATGATTGCCTCAATCATTAGCCAACTACACCATAATAACCATTCAAATCTCAATTTCCCAAAGTATAGAATCGTTATTGCAGCATATCAAAATACACATTAAATTCAACTACTTTCCTTTCTATTTGTCAACCCCCAACATAATTATCATAATAATAATAAGACCTAAACCTTTATACATAAATGTTTCAATTGAAAATTTTACCTGGGTATTGGCCGTGACTCATCTTCGGAGGTTATCTTTTGTTTCTAGAAAATAAGAACTAAAGGTTTCAATTCCTAATTTTTATTTTAATACATGGGTCATTAACTTAAATTATATAACCTATGGATTTGGACCATTAACCATATACTAAATTAATTAATTTAAATTACACCTTAGTTAAACGATTGTAGTTAAATGAAGAGCCCAAAATTCCCATTTAAAATTTATCAAAATGGATCTTTTATGAAAAGAAAGGATTAGTTCTCAAAATGGCCTGAAGGGTCATTACATTATCCACCACTAAAAACTATGTTCGTCCTCGAACATAAGGAAGAAGAAGGAAGAATAACCGACGTTACCAAAAGCTTTAGTTATGACCTACATGTCAGTGTTTATCTCTATGAATGAGCTCATCCATAAGATAATTCCATCAAGATCAACTACGAAGAACTTAAATTTTGAATCAAACTTTGGAAGATCTATAAATTAAGAGTGATTCTCAAGACATAAACTAGCTCATCAATCCAATCGAAACTGAAATCCATTGGACCTTAACACAACCATCATGATGAATCATTCCTCACATAACAAAGATAACATTCTGAATTCATACCAGCTACAATTAGAGGTGAACCTTAACCAACCACCACATACTCATATTGCACAAACCATCATAGATCTTATCAAGATTTCCTTGTGACAATGGAAACTTTTCATGAGCTTAATTATAAAAATATAGTCTTTAGACATCAAGCACTATCAAGGGAGAATCAAACTTATCTAACCCAAAGAACAACAAGATCAAGTAACCATATAGCTAGCGATACACCCAAGCTAACAGAACCTCTAGTAACACTCTGTCACGACCCAAAATCTAGCCGCGAGTGGCACCCACACTTATCCTACTATGTGAGCGAACCAACCAATCTAAAACTCCAACATATTGAACAAAAATACAAAGCGGAAGACTTAAAACTCATTATCCCCAAATCTGGAAGTCATCATCACAAGAACATCTATCCTCAAGTTACAAATCTAGAAGTATCTAAGAAGCTAAAATAAATAAAAGGCTAGTCCATGCCGGAAGTTCAAGGCATCAAGACATTGAAGAGAAGATCCAGTCCAAGCTAGAAGCATTAGCTCACCCTGAAATCCGGTGTAGTGACGACTGGCTAGAAGTGCTGCTGAGTTGAAGACGACGGTACGTTTGCTGCATTCCCCAAATAACAAAGAAAGAAACAACAAGTAGGGGGTCAGTACAAACACAAGTACTGAGTAGGTATCATCGGCCAACTCAAAATAGAAAACAGTATATATCAGTTCATATCATAAATCAACTACAATACTCAACATGTAGTAACAAGTACTATAATCATCAATAAGTACTACCAAGTTCATCCATGAGGACTCAAGCCTCAATACCACACTCATTTGGGAATTAGGTTCATTACATTGAGTATATAAACATCTCTCAAGATTTATTATCTTTCTTCCTCTTGTGTCGGTACGTGACACTCCGATCCCCTACTACTATGTGTCGGAACGTGACACTCCGATCCCTTAATTCTACGTGTCGGTTCGTGACACCCGATCCCCTAATACTATGTGTCGGAACGTGACACTCCGATCCCCTAATTCGACACTCCGATCCCCTAATTCTATGTGTCGGAACGTGACACTCCGATCCCCTAATTCTATGTGTCGGTTCGTGACACCCGACCCACTAATACTATGTGTCGGAACGTGACACTCCGATCCCCTAATTCTACGTGTCGGTTCGTGACACCCGATCCACTAATAATATGTGTCGGAACGTGACACTCCGATCCCCTAATTCTATGTGTCGGAACGTGACACTCCGATCCCCTAATTCTATGTGTCGGTTCGTGACACCCGACCCACTAATACTATGTGTCGGAACGTGACACTCCGATCCCCTAATTCTATGTGTCGGAACGTGACACTCCGATCCCCTAATTCTATGTGTCGGTTCGTGACACCCGACCCACTAATACTATGTGTCGGAACGTGACACTCCGATCCCCTAATTCTAACAATTCATCAAGCCTTCTTTTATACCAAGGCATCACCAATCTCATTACTTTAGTTCATCAAGCCTTCTTTTATACCAAGGCATCATCAATAACAAGGTGAATTAGGGTTTCTTCAAGATTTTGGATTCAAAGCTTCATTAAGCTTATTTTATCACAAACACATAATCACATTCATGAACGCATAAGATTAAGCATATAGAAGGGTTTACAATACTACCAATACATATCATTCACTATTAAGAGTTTACTACAAATAGTATCAACCATAACCTACCTTCACCAAGGATCCTTGATCAAACAAGCAATCTCCCAAGCTTCTTGGTTCCTCTTGGTTGTCTCTCTCTATAGATCGTTCCTCTCTTCTCCTTGTTCTCTCTATTTTTTCTTCTCCCAAACTCTCTCTCTTTTCCCTAATTTAGCATCTAATTAGTATCAAAGATGAGGAAACCACCCATCGAAAAACTCAAGGGCAGCTCCGGACACCCCCAAGGATGGGAGGTTTTAACATTGGATCCCACTAAATTTATAATTATAGCACGATAGTCCATAAATCCCCTTTAAAACTTACCAGAAATTGACCCAGACTGGGATTACGCAAACCTGGAGGTCCGCGTGCCTCGACGGTCCGTTCCTGCCCTTCCGTCAATACGGCAGAGAATTGCTCTCAGAACCAATTCTCACGAGTGAAGTGTTTGAAACGGAACCTCACAACGGTCCGTCATGTCAGGACGGCGTCCTGCAGGTCCGTCACAGACTTCAGAGAATTGCTCTCAGTACCCAATTCTCAAGAGTTGAAGTGTTCTAAAACGGAACCTTACAACGGTCCGTCATGTCTGTGACGGTCCGTCCTGCAGGTCCGTCACAGAGTTCAGAGAATCGATTTCAGTACTCAAATATAAGAATTCCAAGTGTTTGGAACGAGACACCCTCGACGGTCCGTCGTGCCTATGACGGTCCGTCGTTGGATACGTCGTCTCAGACAGTTTTCCAGAAATAAAATCTGCTGCTCAAAACGACTAAGCAGGGCGTTACAATAGATACCAATTTACCCATCGTTCGTCCTCGAACGATCAAAAGAAGAAAAACAAGGATGAGAGGGAATACCTGAATCTGTGAATAGATGCGGATATTTTTCTTGTATATCAGCCTCCTTCTCCCAAGTGGCCTCTTCAACTGTCGAATTTCTTCCATTGAACTTTGATAGATGCAATCTCCCTTGATCTCAACTTTTCGAATTTCTCTATCTCAAATAGCAACCAGGTTCTCCCTCATAATGTACAAATTTTCTCAAGCCAGAACCG
>JABWTJ010000921.1:231918-320728 GCA_016801875.1 Solanum sitiens | reverse complement strand
ATTAGGGGATCGGAGTGTCACGTTCCGACACATAGTATTAGGGGATCACGAACCGACACGTAGAATTAGGGGATCGGAGTGTCACGTTCCGACATATAGTATTAAGGGATCGGGTGTCACGAACCGACACGTAGAATTAGGGGATCGGAGTGTCACGTTCCGACACATAGTATTAAGGGATCGGGTGTCACGAACCGACACGTAGAATTAGGGGATCGGAGTGTCACGTTCCGACACATAGTAGTAGGGGATCGGAGTGTCACGTACCGACACAAGAGGAAGAAAGATAATGAATCTTGAGAGATGTTTATATACTCAATGTAATGAACCTAATTTCCCAAATGAGTGTGGTATTGAGGCTTGAGTCCTCATGGATGAACTTGGTAGTACTTATTGATGATTATAGTACTTGTTGCTACATGTTGAGTATTGTAGTTGATTTATGATATGAACTGATATATACTGTTTTCTATTTTGAGTTGGCCGATGATACCTACTCAGTACTTGTGTTTTGTACTGACCCCCTACTTGTTGTTTCTTTCTTTGTTATTTGGGGAATGCAGCAAACGTACCGTCGTCTTCAACTCAGCAGCAATTCTAGCCAGTCTTCACTACACCGGATTTCAGGGTGAGCTAATGCTTCTAGCTTGGACTGGATCTTCTCTTCAATGTCTTGATGCCTTGAACTTCCGGCATGGACTAGCCTTTTATTTATTTTAGCTTCTTAGATACTTTTAGATTTGTAACTTGAGGATAGATGTTCTTGTGATGATGACTTCCAGATTTTGGGGATAATGAGTTTTAAGTCTTCCGCTTTGTATTTTTGTTCAATATGTTGGGGTTTTAGATTGGTTGGTTCGCTCACATAGTAGGATAAGTGTGGGTGCCACTCGCGGCTCGATTTTGGGTCGTGACAGAATTACTATCAATATTAAAAACTGTATCATCAACATGTGTATAATCATCCGTATTTATTCTTAATATAGTAGATTTTTTAGTTTTTGATCTAGAAGAACTACCGATATTTGCATTATCGGAGGATGTAAAGTTACACATATTTTTAACACGCTCAATTGCACTTTTTTTACCCTTTCTTTTTGAACAACATTTTTACCGGAGTTCATATTAAAATATTAAACGTGAGATTATATATAATACGAAAAATGTAATGCAAATAATAAATCACAAAATAAATAAATAATTATTTCAATATAAATGAAATGTAAAATAAAAGTTGGAACAAATGTACCGAACATCTACTTAAAAAAGTAGACGTTTATGACCGCCGAAAGCCGAACGTGGAAAGTTGAAAGTTGAATTTTGAAGCTCCAAATTCAATTTCCAAAGACCAAATAAGGCAACACAACAATTTAAGATATTATATATTAAAGAATTAGAGATTAGAGAGTAGAGAGTTCAGAGAATAGAAGATGCATAGATGATTTTGTGATTTAAAAGAATGAAATTTAGGGGTATTTATAAGTAAAAAAATGGGTTAAAGTGTAATTTTTAAAACTTTGGGGTAATTAAAAAGTTAGGGGGGGTAGGGGGGGTAAGTGGCTGGAAAATTGATGAAATAGTCATTGAGGGGCCCACTAGCCGTCACCCAACGACTATAAACGGACAGTTTTTTTAAAAAAGATAATTAAAATTTGATCGGACCGGACCAGTAACGGACCGAGGTTTACCGAAATCAGGACGGATCGGTAAATCTCGGTTTTTGTCCCATTACGTGTCCCGGAAATGGACCGAACCGGTCTATATCGGGACTAACCGGTACCGAATCAGAACCGGACCGGACCGGGATGGATCGGACCAGTAATCGATAATTACCGGTTCCGCGCCCCCCTTAATTCACACTTGGCAATTGACGTATTCGTTTTCATATACCACTAGTACCACATCCTAAAACTCTGTTAGATCCACCACTAGAACACATCATACCTATCTAGAAGATTGTACCCAAATAATCCATACATTTATGCCCATTAAGTAACTATATTACACTACCAAATTCGTTCGGTCTCTCATCCAACGTAATATGCATTCCTTTGTAGATCAGGTCCATAGCAAGAGTGACAAAATACATAACTCTAACAAAGTAAGAATTTGTACCATTGTAATAGTCATATTATAACCATCTTTGGTATACGCTCAATCTATGAAACCACAAGAGAGAATCTGACCTCAATTGGTGCAACAATATTCTTATCATTTGCTAAGCAACTCATACATACTATAACAATTGTTCTTACTCCATATTTTTCAAGTTGCATTGTTCATTATCTTGCCATCAATTTAATTTGTCCACTTTCAATTATCAAACCACACATGTACTATTCCTTTCACTAAGGTAACTAACCTTACACAAACCTTTCAAATTGTTGAACATTCTAAATCTAACCAAACATCTTTTTCATAAGTACATTACTTCCGTCTTAATATCAGATTTAAGATTAAAATCATACAGGACATCAACTACTCACATTAGGAACCACACACGAGTCATCAAGTAATATCGAGAGAGTAGAATGAAGCAATAAGAATCAAATCAGACGAAAGACGCACGATAGAGATTCGAAAAGCGAAGATTTTTCCTAAAAGTCACTATAGCCTCTCGAAGATAAGTTCAGACGTCTCCGTACCGATCCTTGAGATTCTACTTAGACTTGGCTTGTACACACGTGAGACCTATGAACCTAGGGCTCTGATACCATGTTGTCGCGACCCATAAATGGACTTGATTGCACTCGTCTTATCCCACCAAGACAAGTCAGTCTAAAACTTAACCATTTCAAGAAAATGCGAAAAATTGCAGAAACAATTCAAAATATCCCAAAAATCTGGTTGTCACGTGTACAAGCATCTAAAGTATTACAATTGATTAAAAAGAAATGATAGTCTCAAATGAAATTGTTTCTAGAATAGAACAATGTCATAGCTAACGAGAAAGAAAGTCCGCTGAGACGACAAACAGCTACCTCACAAATCTCCAAGAAGCTTCAGACAAGGAGAAGAGTAATATCACAAAGTCTGGGCTAGTAACCTACTAAAAAAAATTATAGTAGCAAGGGGTGAGTACCAAACCACACGGTACCCAGCAAGTAAACTTCTAAACACATGCTAAGGGGATAAAATACGGGTACCCCTTACACTCCAACCGAACCTCCACAAACTGTAACCTGCATAAAATTTAGCCAAACCTAACAGTTCACAGAATTCATAGCACACAGCTCATCAAAATCCTTTTAACAAATTACACATCCTTAACTACAACTCAATATTCAAAAATCATAAACTTTCACAAAAAGGCACTCACAATATCAGCAACACACAAGATCAAGTTTGTCAAATAGATGTAATCAAATATCAAGTATTTCCCAACCACCAATAAAACACATAGTCATCAAGAATGAATGACATGGGATGTACTGCAATATGACACTATGAAGTGATACGCCTCAGAATACTAATCTCTCTCTCAACTGTATATACATGATACTCCTCGGAAATACATCGAGAGTTCATGACCCATGGGGGACTCGCGAGGTCCATATACCTACACGAAAGATCTTCACGTGTCTATGCAGATGATCTCAACGCACTATCATAACTCAAACAAATTTTGCACGGACGATCTCCACGTGCCCAAATCATAATCATAACTTTTCTATCGCACGAGCGATCTCCACGTGCCCAAATAATCATAACTCGATCTCAACACGGACGATCTCCACGTGTTAGACCTTTACTCATACCCAGTCTCATGTCAATGCATGTGCACAATATGCTATCAAATAAGGAGATGATGCAATATCTCAATATATCAAATGTCACGATGACGTATAATCACCTAAATTATAACAATTATACGAGTTCAGTAAAGAACACAATCACACATAATAAATCAAATCAATAATATATTAGTTAATGTTCATATGATTTGGCATTATCGGATTACAATTCGCATTTTATAGTAATAAACCTTCCCATTATAACACAAGTACTCGTACCATTCTCAACACATCACATACAAACAAATAATCACATTGTCTTTTATTACCCCTTTTTATCATTAAAATTAATCAATGTAGACAAGTCAACCCATCACCAAGTCCCATTACCCCAAAACATATACCACAAGGAAATACACGCATTCCATTCACTTAGCAAGAGTTTAGAAATCCACTTGCCTCAAATAATCGGACAATCCCTCTGGGCCTCAAGTCTTCTCTTTCTTTTGACCTTCCAACTCAAAACAATCTATTCAAATAAATAACCAAGATAAGATTTCGATAGTAACAACATTCATATTGCTATATGTCTAGCTTAGACTCAAATCTCACCAGAATTTATAATAAAACTTCTAAATCTTAATTTCAACCAATAGGTCAAATCTCATATTTTTCTGAATTTCTAGTTTAGGGTTTAGTATCAACTTCTATAATAACTTAATCTATATTTAATGAAATACAAATAATACAATACACCTAATTTATAACATTATAACTAAAGAAAATATTTAATTATTAAGAGTTAAAGCCAAGTGGTTACCGAAACCATTGGCAACGTTCAGAAAATACAAGTATAGCCTTTTCTCCTAGTCAAACCCATAACTAGAACAAAACCACAAGCATTTAATCACCAAATTCCATCAAATTATCCCTATAAATAATCATTTATACATTATCCTAATGATTGCCTCAATCATTAGCCAACTACACCATACTAACCATTCTAATCTCAATTTCCCTAAGTATAGAAACGTTATTGCAGCATATCAAAATACACATTAAATTCAACTACTTTTCTTACTATTTTCCAACCCCCAACATAATTATTATAATAATAATAAGACCTAAACCTTTATACATAAATGTACCAATTGAAATTTTTACCTGGGTATTGGCTGTGACTCCTCTTTTGAGGTTATCTTTTGTTTCCAGAAAATAAGAACTAAAGGTTTCAATTCCTAATTTTTATTTTAATACATGGGTCATTAACTTAAATTATATTACTTATGGATTTGGCCCATTACCCATATATTAAATTAATTAATTTAAATTACACCTTAGTTAAAAGATTGTAGTTAAATGAAGAGCCCAAAATTCCCATTTAAAATTTATTTAAATGGATCTTTTATGAAAAGAAAGGATTAGTTTCAAAATGACCTGACGGGTCATTCCAGTTTAAAAATTTCTAGTGGCCTTTTAGGTTTAGAGTTTTTAATTTCTTTAATTGATTTTACGGTTTAAGGTTTCTTAGTGTTATTTTAGGTTTAGGATTTGGGTTTTGGCTTATAATTTGTAATAGTTTACGATTTAGCCTTTCTTAGGTTTTAGGGTTCAGGATTTTGAGCTTTGGGATTTAGGGTTCCTTAGGTTTTAGGGGCTTTAAAGTTTTTTTTAAAGATTTTTTAGGTTTTAAGTTTTCTTGGTGATTTTTAGGGTTTAGGATGTCTTATGATTTAGGATTTCATAGGATTAACGGTTTTTTAAAAATGATTTTATGGTAAATTATGGTATAGCGCTTACTATATTTTAGGTTTGAGATTTTTAGGGGTTTTAAAACGGATTTTTTTTAGAGTTTTTAGATTTAGAGAATTTACATGATTTTTAAGGTTTTGTAAGATTTCGTGTCTTAAGGTTTCTTAGGTATGAGGTGTCCCAGGGTTTTGGTTTTAGGATCTTAAGATTTATAAGGGTTTAAGGTTTAAGGTTTATTAGGAAAGTGTTTCTTAGCGTATGTTAGGAATTCTTGGTATAGATTTTAGGTTTTAGTAATGTAGATTTTTTTTTTTTTTTTTGCATTTTTTAGGGTTTATCGCTTACGATTTTCTTAATGGGTTTAAATCATTTTTACATTTTTTTTATGTTTAGGATTTTGGGTTTAAGCCCTAAGGTATAGGGTTTAAAGTTTAGTGTTTCGAATTTTAGGTTAAGAGTTTTTAGGGTTTACATTTTTTAAGGTTTATGATTTTTATGATTCGGGTTTTAAAATCTTTTAGGGTTTCTTTGTTTTTTTTTTACAAATTTGGATTTCTTAAGATTTAGGGTTATGTTGGATTTAGGGAATATGATTTTAAGTTTAGGGTTTTTGAGGGCTTCGGGTTATAAATGGATTTAAATTTTTTCCCAAGCATAACAGTTTTAAGGGTATTAATGGATTTTTAAAGTTAACTTTTCTTAGGTTTTATTAGGGTTTAGGGTTTCTTAGTGTTCCATATAATTTGCGGTTTTGGATTTAGCCCTATGATAAGGTTTAAGGCTTAGAGTTTTGGATTTTAGGTTAAGAGTTTTTTACGCTTTACGATTTTATTTAGGTTTATGATTAGGATTTTAAAACATTTTAGGCTTATGATTTTTATGATTAAGTTTTTAAATGTTTTAGCGTTTCTTAGGGTTTAGGATTTAGAGTTTCAATTTCTTATGTTTAGGCTTATTATTTTATAATGAAAGATGTACTATAAAACATGCCAATCAATCTCAGAGAACGAGGACTCACCACTGACATTTCTGAATACTGATCGAGAACTAATGTCCGCGTGACCTGAATGCTGAGAACCTGAACCTACATTATGAAAAGTTGTAACGTAGAGTATGTGTCAGTACTTGAAAGATATTGGAATGCATAATATTATAAAGCTGACCAAATATATATAATTGAATAGAGCATATTAAACATTAGTTTATTGTGAACATAATGAATAAGAGTTACGTATTTGGTTAAGGATTTTTAGGTTAGAGTTTAGAGATTAAGTTTTTGTAGGATTTTTTTAGGTTAAGTGTTTTTTTACGTACGACTTTTATCGATTTTTTATGATCATTATTGTTTTTTCGGTTTAGCAGTTCTTAGGGCTTTGGACTTAGGGTTATAGATTATGATTTTTTTAGGGTTTTTAAGGTTTGTTTTCGGAACTTTTAGTTTTAGTGATTTTAAAGGTTTGCAGTGTTTAGTGTTTCTTAGGATTTAAGTTTAAGAGGTTCTTAAAGTAATATAAGGCTTAGGGTTTGGGGTTTATCCCTAAGATTTAGGTTGTACGTTTCTTAGTGTTTGATGTTAACAGTGAAGGTCTCCGGTTTTTTTTGGGTCTTTTAGGTTTTAGGCACTTTAAATTTTATTTTTAGATTTTTTAGGGTTTAGATTTTCTTAGTGATTTTTAGGGCTTAGGTTTTCTTATTATTTAGGGTTTCATATGATTAAGGGTTTTTAAGAATAATTTTATGGTAAATTACGGTGTCGAGCTTACTATTTTTAAGTTTTTTTTAGGTTTGAGATTTTTAGGGGTTTTAAAAGGGATTATTTTAGAGTTTTAGATTTAGAGTTTTTACATGGTTTTTAAGGTTTCTTAGGATTTAATGTCGTAGAGTTTCTTAGGATAAGGTTTCTCAGGGTTTAGGTTTTAGGATCTTAAGATTTATAAGGGTTCAAGGTTTAAGTTTATTAGGGAACTGTTTCTTAGCGTATGTTAGGATTTCTTCTTGTAGGATATACGTTTTAGGGATTTATATTATTAATTTTTTTTATCTTTTAGGGTTTATCGCTTACGATTTTCTTAATGTGTTTAAATTATTTTGTAGGTTTTTTATATGTTAATGATTTAGGGTTTAAGCCCTAAGGTATAGCTTTTAAAGTTTAGTGTATCAAATTTTAGGTTAAGAGTTTTTAGGGATCACGCTTTTTCAAGTTTTATGATTTTTATGATTAGGGTTTTAAAACCTTTTAGGGTTTCGTTTGTTTTCTTTTACAAATTTGTTTTTCTTAAGATTTAGGGCTATGTTGGATTTAGGGCATAGGATTTTGAGTTTGGGTTTTATTAGGACTTAGAGTTTAAATGGGATTTAAATTTTTTCCCGAGCATAATAGTTTTAGGGGGTTTAATGAATTTTTAAAGTTTTTTCTTAGGTTTATGGTTTTCTTAGTGTTTAGGGTTTCTTAGTGTTGCATATAATTTACAGTTTTAGGTTTAGCCCTAGGGTAATGTTTGAGGTTTAGATATTTTGATTTAAGGTTAAGAGTTTTTTACGCTTTACAATTTGATTTAGGTTTATGATTTTTATGATTAGGGTTTTTAAATGTTTTAGGTATATGATTTTTAAAATTAAGTTTTTAAATGGTTTAGTTTTTCTTTAGGGTTTAGGATTTAGGGTTTAAATTTCTTATGTTTAGGCTCTTAAAGTGTTGATCGTATATGCTTATGAAGCTTATCTTGGGGTTAGTGGTGATCCTATGAACAACGTTACGTCAAGGGGGTAACCTCGGATTGTGACAAAAACTATGCATGAATAAAAGCCTAAACTATCTAGAGATGTTGAAACATTCCCCGAGCTAACTCTAGCAAAACTGAAACTAAAATGAAAGATTGAATATAAAACATGTCAATCATCCTCGAAGAACGAGGACTCTGATATTGCTGAATATGGATCGATAACCGATGTCCGCGTGGCCTGAATGGTGAGGACCCGAACCTACATTATGAGAAGATGTTACGTAAAGTATGTGTATCAGTATTTCAAACATATTGGCAAGCATGATATTATAAAGCTGACCAAATATATATAAGTGAATAGAGCATATTGAACAATGATATATTCTAAACATGATGAATAAGAGGTTATGTATTCGGTTAAGGATTTTTAGGTTAGGGTTTAGAGCTTAAGTTTTTCTAGGATTTGTTTAGTTTATGATTTTCTTTTACTTACGACTTTTATCAATTTTTTATGATCATTATTATTTTACGGTTTAGGAGTTCTTACGGCTTAAGACTTAGGGTTTTAATTTATGATTTTTTTAGTTTTTTTATGGTTTGTTTTGGAAATTTTTAGTTTTATTGTTTTTTAGTTTTACAATGTTTAGTGTTTCTTAGGATTTAGGGCGAAGAGCTTCTTAAAGTTCTATAAGGCTAAGGGTTGAGGGTTTATCCCTAAGATTTAGGTTTTAAATTTCTTAGGGTTGGATGTTAACATTTAAGGTCTCTGAGGTTTTTTGGGTCTTTTAGGGTTTAGGAGTTAGGGTTTAGGATTTATTATTTTAGGTTTAGGGTTGTTTAGGGTCTAGGTTTGTTAGGGTTTAGGGTTTCTTAGTGTTATTAGGTTTAGGATTTGGGTTTTGACTTATAATTTGTAAGGGTTTAGGATTTAGCCTTTCTTTGGTCTTAGGTTTTAGCCTTTCTTTCGACTTTTATCAATTTTTTATGATCATTATTGTTTTATGGTTTAGGAGTTCTTAGGGCTTAGGAGTTAGGGTTTTAGATTATGATTTTTTTAGGGGTTTTAAGGTTTGTTTTCGAAATTTTTAGTTTTAATGTTTTAAAGGTTTTAGTCCTAAGGTTTAGGTTTTAAGTTTCTTAGGATTTGATGTTAATATTTAAGTTCTCCGAGGTTTTTTGGTTCTTTTAGGGTTTAGGATTTAGGGTTTAGAGTTTGTTATTTTAGGTTTAGGGTTGTTTAGGGTTTAGGTTTGTTAGGTTTAAAATATTTTAGAGTCTTTTTAGATTTAGAGTTTTTAATTTATTTTTTTTGATTTTAGGGTTTAGGGTTTCTTAGTGTTATATTAGGTTTAGGATTTGGGTTTTGGCTTATGATTTTTAAGGGTTTACAATTTAGCCTTTCTTAGGTTTTAGGGGCCATAAAGTTTTTATTTTTGATTTTTTAGGGTTTAGGTTTTCTTAGAGATTTTTCGGGTTTAGGTTTTCTTATGATTTATGGTTTCATAGGATTAAGGATTTTTTTAAAATGATTTTATGGTAAATTACGGTGTCGGGCTTACTATTTTTAGGTTTTTTTAGGTTTCAGATTTTTAGGGGTTTCAAAAGAGATTTTTTTAGAGTTTTTACATAGTTTATAAGGTTTCGAAGGATTTAGTGTCTTAGGCTTTCCTAGGTATAAGGTTTCTCAGGGTTTAGGTTTTAGGATCTTAAAATTTACAAGGGTTCAAGGTTTAAAGTTTAATAGAAGGTGTTTCTTAACATATGTTAGGATTTCTTGGTTTAGATTTTAGGTTTTAGGGATTAGATTTTAATTATTTTTTTTTCATTTGTTAGGGTTCATCGCTTACGATTTTCTTAATGGATTTAAATGATTTTTTAGGGATTTTCTATATTAAGGATTTAGGGTTTAAGCCGTAAGGTATTGGTTTTACGTTTAGTGTTTCGGATTTTAGGTTAAGAATTTTTAGGTTTTATGTTTTTTTAGATTTATGATATTTATGATTAGGGTTTTAAAATCTTTTAATGTTTTCTGTTTTTTTTTTACAAATTTGGTTTTCTTAAGATTTACGGTTATGTTGGATTTAGGGTATAGGATTTTATGTTTAGGGTTTTTTAGGGCTTAGGGTTTTAAAATGATTTAAATTTTTTCCCGAGCATAACCGTTTTAAGGGTTTTATTGGATTTATAAAGTAAACTTTTCTTAGGTTTTATTAGGGTTTCGTGTTTCTTAGTGTTTCATATAATTTGCGGTTTTGGATTTTGCCCTATGTTAAGGTTTAAGGTTTAGAGTTTTGGATTTTAGGTTAAGAGTTTTATACGCTTTACGATTTTATTTAGGTTTATGATTACGATTTTTAAACGTTTTAGGCTTATGATTTTTATGATTAAGTTTTTAAATGTTTTAGCATTTCATAGGGTCTAGGATTAGAGTTTTAATTTCTTATGTTTAGGCTCTTAAAGGTGTTGATCTTATATGTTTATGAAAGTTATCTTGGGGTTAGTCGTGATCCTATGTACAGTGTTACGTCAAGGGGGTAACCTCGAGGCGTGTAACTAGAGATACTGGAACATTCCCCCAGCTAACTCTAGCAAAACTGAAAGTAAAATGAAAGATTCATTATAAAATATGTCAATCATCCTCGGAGAACGAGGACTCACCACTAACATTGCTGAATACAGATCGAGAACTAATGTCCACGTGACCTGTATGCTGACGACCTTAACCTACATTATGAAAAGGTGTAACGTAGAGTATGTGTCAATACTTGAAAGATATTGAAATGCATGATATTTGGTTAAGGATTTTTAGGTTAGGGTTTAGAGATTAAGTTTTTGTAGGATTTTTTTAGGTTAGGGTTTAGAACTTAAGTTTTTGTTGGATATTTTTAGGTTAAGGGTTTTTTACTTACATCTTTTATCGATTTTTATGATCATTATTCTTTTTCGTTTAGGAGTTCTTAGGGTTATAGATTCTGATTTTATTAGAGTTTTTAAGGTTTGTTTTCAGAATTTTTAGTTTTAGTGATTTTAAAGGTTTGCAGTGTTTAGTGTTTCTTAGAATTTAGGATTCAGAGGTTCTTAAAGTTCTATAAGGCTTAGGGTTGGGGGTTTATTCCTAAGTTATAGGTTTTAAGTTTCTTAGTGTTTGATGTTAACATTTAAGGTCTCCGAGGTTTATTGGGTCTTTCAGGTTTTAGGCACTTTAAAGTATTTTTTTTATAAATTGTTTAGGGTTTAGGTTTTCTTAGTTATTTTTAGGGCTTAGATTTTCTTATTATTTAGGGTTTCATAGGATTAAGGGTTAAAAATGATTTTATGGTAAATTACGGTGTCGAGCTTACTATTTTTTAGGTTTGAGATTTTAGGGGTTTTAAAAGGGATTATTTTATAGTTTTTAGATTTAGAGTTTTTACATGGTTTTTAAGGTTTCGTAGGATTTAGTGTCTTAGAGTTTCTTAGGTATAAGGTTTCTCAGGGTTTAGGTTTTAGGATCTTAAGATTTATAAGGGTTCAAGGTTAAATGTTTATTAGGAAGTGTTTCTTAGCGTATGTTAGGATTTCTTGTTGTAGAATTTCGGTTTTAGGGATTTATATTTTTTTTTATATTTTTGGGTTTATCGCTTACGATTTTCCTAATGGGTTTAAATTATTTTGTAGCATTTTTTTATGTTAAGGATTTAGGGTTTAAGCCCTAAGGTAGCGCTTAAAGTTTAGTGTATAAAATTTTAGGTTAAGAGTTTTTAGGGATTACGCTTTTTTAAGTTTTATGATTTTTATGATTAGGGTTTTAAAACATTTTAGGGTTTGTTTTGTTTTTTCTTAATACAAATTTGATTTTCTTAAGATTTAGGGTTATGTTGAATTTAGGGCATAGGATTTTTAGTTTAGGGTTTTATTAGGACTTAGAGTTTAAAGGGGATTTAAATCTTTTCTCGAGCATAATAGTTTTTGGGATTTAAATGAATTTTTAATGTTTTTTCTTAAGTTTAAGGTTTTCTTAGGGTTTACGGTTTCTTAGTGTGGCATATAATTTGGAGTTTTGGGTTTAGCCCTACGGTAAGGTTTAAGGTTTAGAGTTTTGGATTTTAGGTTAAGAGTTTTTTACGCTTTACAATTTGATTTACGTTTATGATATTTATGATTAGGGTTTTTACATGTTTTCGGTATATGATTTTTAAAATTAAGTTTTTAAATGGTTTAGTGTTTCTTAGGGTTTAGGATTTAGGGTTTCAATTTCTTATGTTTAGTCTCTTAAAGGTGTTGATCTTATCTGCTTATGAAGGTTATATTGGGGTTAGTCGTGATCCTATGACCAATGTTACGTCAAGGGGGTAACCTCAGGGCGTGACATAAACTATGCATGAATAAAAGCCTAAACTAACTAGCGATGCTGGAACATTCCCCCAGCTAACTCTAGCAAAACTGGAACTAAAATGAAAGATTGAATATAAAACATGTCAATCATCCTCGAAGAACAAGGATTCACCACTGATATTGCTTAATACGAATCGATAACCAATGTCCGCGTGACATGAATGCTGAGGACCCGAACCTACATTATGAGAATATGTTTCGTAGAGTATATGTCAGTATTTCAAAGATATTGGCATGCATGATATTATAAAGATGACCAAATATGTATAACTGAATAGAGCATATCAAACAACGATATATTTTGAAAATGATAAATAAGAGGTTACGTATTTGGTTAAGGATTTTTATAGGGTTTAGGGCTTAAGTTATTCTAGGATTTTTTTGGGTTAAGAACTTACAACCTTTATCAATTTTTTATGATCATTATTGTTTTTACGGTTTAGGAGTTCTTAGGGCTTAGGAATTAGGGTTTAATTTATGATTTTTTAGGTTTTTTATGGTTTGTTTTGTTGATTTTTAGTTTTAGTGTTTTAATAGGTTTACAATGTTTAGTGTTTCTTAGGATTTATGGTTAAGATCTTCTTAAAGTTCTATAAGGCTAAGGGTTTTGGGTTTATCCCAAATATTTAGGTTTTAAGTTTCTTCGGGTTGGATGTTAACATTTAAGGTCTCAGAGGTTTTTTGGGTCTTTTAGGGTTTAAGAGTTAGTGTAAAGGGTTTATTAGTTTAGGTTTATGGTTGTTTAGGGTCAAGGTTTGTTAGGCTTAAAATTTTTTAGTGGCCTTTTAGGTTTAGAATTTTTAATTATTCTTTTTGATTGATATTAGGGTTTAGGGTTTCTTAGTGCTATTTTAGGTTTTGGATTTGGGTTTTGGCTTATGATTTGTAAGGGTTAACGATTTAGCCTTTCTTAGGTTTTAGGGTTCAGAATTTTGAGCTTGGGATTTAGGGTACCTCAGGTTTTAGGAGCTTTAAAGTTTTATTTATAATTTTTTAAGGGTTTAGGTTTTCTTGGTAATTTTAGGCTTTAGGTTGTCTTATTATTTAGGGTTTCATAGGATTAAGGGGTTTTTAAAAATTATTTTATGGTAAATTAATGCAGCTCTTTCTAATTTTTAGGTTTGAGATTTTTAGGGGTTTTAAAAGGGATTTTTTATAGAGTTTTTAGATTTATAGCATTTACATGATTTTTAAGGTTTCGTAGGATTTCGTGTCTTAGGGTTTCTTAGGTATAAGGTTTCCCAGGGTTTAGGTTTTAGGATCTTAAAATTTATAAGGGTTTAAGGTTTAATGTTTATTAGGAAAGTGTTTCTTAGCGTATGTTAGGATTTCTTGGTTTAGGTTTTAGGTTTTAGGAATGTAGATTATTTTTTTGCATTTTTTAGGGTTTATCTCTTACAATTTTCTTAATGGGTTTAAATGATTTTTACGTTTTTTTTTTTATGTTAAGGATTTTGGGTTTAAGACCTAAGGTATAGGGTTTAAAGTTTAGTGTTTCGAATTTTAGGTTAAGAGTTTTTAGGTTTACGTTTTTTTAGGTTTATGATTTTTATGATTAGGGTTTTAAAATCTTTTATGGTTTCTTTGAGTTTTTTTACAAATTTGGATTTCTTAAGATTTACGGTTATGTTGGATTTAGGGCATAGAATTTTAAGTTTCGGGTTTTTGAGGGCTTCGGGTTATAAAGAGATTTAAATTTTTTTCCGAGCATAACAGTTTTAATGGTTTTAACGGATTTTTAAAGTTAACTTTTCTTAGGTTTTATTAGGGATTAGGGTTTCTTAGTGTTCCATATAATTTGTGGTTTTGGATTTAGCCCTATGGTAAGGTTTAAGGTTTAGAGTTTTGGGTATTAGGTAAAGAGTTTTTTACGCTTCACGATTTTATTTAGGTTTATGATTTTTATGATTAGGATTTTTAAAAGTATTAGGCTTATGATTTTTATGAATAAGTTTTTAAATGTTTTAGCATTTCTTAGGGTTTAGGATTTAGAGTTACAATTTCTTATGTTTAGGATCTTAAAGGTGTTGATCTTATATGTTTATGAAGGTTATCTTTGGGTTAGTCGTGATCCTGTGTAAAGTGTTACGTCAAGGGGGTAACCTCGGGGCGTGTAACTGGAGATGCCAGAACATTCCCCCAGCTAACTCTAGCAAAACTAAAAGTAAAATCAAAGAAAGATTCATTATAAAACATGTCAATCGTCCTCGGAGAACGATGACTCACCACTGACATTGCTGAATAAGGATCGAGAACTAATATTCGCGTGACCTGAATGCTGACGACCTGAACCTATATTATGAAAAGTTGTGACGTAGAGTATGTGTCAGTACTTGAAAGATATTGGAATGCATGATATTTGGTTAATGATTTTTTTAGGTTAAGGTTTTTTTTACTTACGACTTTTATCAATTTTTTATGATCATTATTGTTTTTGGTTTAGTAGTTCTTAGGGCTTAGGACTTAGGGTTATAGATTATGATTTTTAGGGGTTTTAAGGTTTGTTTTCGGAATATTTAGTTTTAGTGATTTTAAAGGTTTGCAGTGTTTAGTGTTTCTTAGGATTTAGTTTTAAGAGCTTGTTAAAGTTCTATAAGGCTTAGGGTTGGGGGTTTATCCCTAAGTTTTAGGTTTTAAGTTTCTTAGTGTTTGATGTTAACATTTAAGGTCTCCGAGGTTTTTCGGGTCTTTTAGGTTTTAGGCACTTTAAAGTTGATTTTTTTTAAAGATTTTTTAGGGTTTAGATTTTCTTAGATATTTTTAGAGCTTAGGTTTTCTTATGATTTAGGGTTTCACCGGATTAAGGGTTAAAAATGATTTTATGGTAGATTACGGTGTCGAGCTTACTATTTTTTTAGGTTTTTTTAGGTTTGAGATGTTTAGGGGGTTTAATAGGTATTGTTTTAGAATTTTTAGATTTAGAGTTTTTGCATGGTTTTTAAGATTTCGTAGGATTTAGCGTCTTAGAGTTTCTTAGTTTTAGGTTTCTAAGGGTTTAGGTTTTAGGATCTTAAGATTTATAAGGGTTCAAGGTTTAATGTTTATTAGGGAAGTGTTTCTTAGCGGATGTTAAGATTTCTTGTTACAGGATTTAGGTTTTAGGGATTTAGTTTTTTTCATGTTTTAGGGTATATCGCTTACGATTTTCTTAATGTGTTTAAATTATTTTGTAGGTTTTTTTATGTTAAGGATTTATTGTTTAAGCCCTAAAGTATAACGTTTAAAGTTTAGTCTATCATATTTTATGTTAAGAGTTTTTAGGGATTACGCTTTTTTATGTTTTATGATTTTTATGATTAGGGTTTTAAAACCTTTTAGGGTTTCTTTTGTTTTATTTACAAATTTGATTTTCTGAAGATTTAGGGTTACGTTGAATTTAGGGCATAGGATATTGAGTTTAGGGTTTTATTAGGACTTAGAGTTTAAAGGGGATTTAAATTTTTTCCCGAGCATAATAGTTTTAGGGGTTTTAATGAATTTTTAAAGTTTTTTATTCTGTTTAAGGTTTACTTAGGGTTTAGGGTTTCTTAGTGTGGCATATAATTTGGAATTTTGGGTTTAGCCCTACTGTATGGTTTAAGGTTCAGAGTTTTGGATTTTGGGTTAAGAGTTTTTTATGCTTTACAATTTGATTTAGGTTTATGATTTTTATGATTAGTTTTTTTACATGTTTTAGGTATATGATTTTTAAAATTAAGTTTTTAAATGGTTTAGTGTTTCTTAGTGTTTAGGATTTAGGGTTTCAATTTCTTATGTTTAGGCTCTTAAAGGTGGTGATCTTATATGCTTATGAAGGTTATCTTGGGGTTAGTCGTGATCCTATGACCAATGTTACGTCAAGGGGGTAACCTCAGGGCGTGACATAAACTATGCATGAATAAAAGCCTAAACTAACTAGAGATGCTGGAACATTCCCCCAGCTAACTCTAGCAAAACTGGAACTAAAATGAAAGATTGAATATAAAACATGTCAATAATCCTCGAAGAACGAGGACTCACCACTGATATTGCTGAATACAGATCGATAGCCGATGTCCGCGTGACAAGAATGTTGAGGACCCGAACCTACATTATGAGAAGATGTTACGTATAGTATGTGTCAATATTTCAAAGATATTGGCATGCATGATATAATACATCTTACCAAATATGTATAACTGAATAGAGCATGTCAAACAAGGATATATTTTGAACATGATGAATAAGAGGTTACGTATTTGGTTAAGGATATTTATAGGGTTCAGAGCTTAAGTTATTCGAGGATTTTTTTAGGTTAAGAACTTACAACTTTTATCCATTTTTATGATCATTTATTGTTTTTACGGTTTAGGAGTTCTTAGGGCTTAGGACTTAGGGTTTTAATTTATGATTTTTTAGGGGTTTTATGGTTTGTTTTGTCAATTTTTAGTTTTAGTGTTTTTTTCGGTTTACAATGTTTAGTGTTTCTTAGGATTTAGGGTTAAGAGCTTCTTAAAGTTCTATAAGGCTAAGGGTTGGGGGTTTATCCCTAAGATTTAGGTTTAAAGTTTCTTAGGGTTGGATGTTAACATTTAAGGTCTCTAAGGTTTTTTGGGTCTTTTAGGGTTTAGGAGTTAGGGTAAAGGGTTTATTATTTTAGGTTTAGGGTTGTTTAGGGTCTTGGTTTGATAGGTTTAAAAAAATTTAGTGGCCTTTTACGTTCTGCCACTTTCTTTCATAACAGAGCCGATGGGATTGCACGTGTTTATGGATTGAACGAGCTCTCCTACCGGGTTCCAATACGTTCACTGAGATATCGCGTGGATAAACTTCCCGAGAGCGTATTTTAGAATAGATTCTGCCCCTAAGGCTGGCTCCTCCTCCTCCTCCCTCCATCAGGTCATCTTCCGGAACCAAGCCTTCTTTGTGCGTAGTGCACTGGACACGCTTAGCCATTTTTAATAGATTTTAGGGTTTAGGGTTTCTTAGTGTTATTTTAGGTTTAGGATTTGGGTTTTTGCTTATGATTTGTAAGGGTTAACGATTTAGCCTTTCTTAGGTTTTAGGGTTCAGGATTTTGAGCTTGGGATTTAGGGTTCCTCTGGTTTTAGGAGCTTTAAAGTTTTTTATTTATAGATTTTTAAGGGTTTAGGTGTTCTTGGTGATTTTTAGGGTTTAGGTTTTCTTATGATTTAGGGTTTCATAGGATTAAGGTTTTTTTAAAAAATGATTTTATGGTAAATTAATGCAGCTCTTTCTATTTTTTAGGTTTGAGATTTTTAGGGGTTTTAAAAGGGATATTTTTAGAGTTTTTAGATTTAGAGCATTTACATGTTTTTTAATGTTTCGTAGGATTTCGTGTCTTAGGGTTTCTTAGGTATAAGGTTTCCCAGGGTTTAGGTTTTAGGATCTTAAGATTTATAAGCGTTTAAGGTTTAAAGTTTATTAGGAAAGTGTTTCTTAGCGTATGTTAGGATTTCTTGGTTTAGGTTAGATTATTATTTTTTTTGTATTTTTTAGGGTTTATCGCTTACGATTTTCTTAATGGGATTAAGTAATTTTTACGTTTTTTTATGTTAAGGATTTTGGGTTTAAGCCCTAAGGTATAGGGTTTAAACTTTATTGTTTCATATTTTAGGTTAAGAGTTTTTAGGATTTATGTTTTTTTATGTTTATGATTTTTATAATTAGGGTTTTAAAATCTTTTAGGGTTTCTTTGATTTTTTTTTACAAATTTGAATTTCTTAAGATTTACGGTTATGTTGGATTTAGGGCATAGGATTTTATGTTTTGGGTTTTTGAGGGCTTCGGATTATAAAGGGATTTAAATTTTTTCCCGAGCATAACAGTTTTAAGGGTTTTAAAGGATTTTTAAAGTTAATTTTTCTTAGGTTTTACTAGGGTTTAGGGTTTCTTAGTGTTCCATATAATTTGTGGTTTTGGATTTAGCCCTATGATAAGGTTTAACGTTTAGAGTTTTGGATTTTAGGTTAAGAGTTTTTTACGCTTTACTATTTTATTTAGGTTTATGATTTTTATGATAAGGATTTTTAAACGTTTTAGGCTTATGATTTTTATGATTAAGTTTTTAAATGTTTTAGCATTTCTTAGGGTTTAGGATTTAGAGTTACAATTTCTTATGTTTAGGATCTTAAAGGTGTTGATCTTATATGTTTATGAAGGTTATCTTTGGGTTAGTCGTGATCCTATGTAAAGTGTTACGTCAAGGGGGTAACCTCGGGGCGTGTAACTAGAGATGCCAGAACATTCCCCCAGCTAACTCTAGCAAAACTAAAAGTAAAATCAAAGAAAGATTCATTATAAAACATGTCAATCGTCCTCGGAAAATGATGACTCACCACTGACATTGCTGAATAAGGATCGAGAACTAATATTCGCGTGACCTGAATGCTGACGACCTGAACCTACATTATGAAAAGTTGTGACGTAGAGTATTTGTCAGTACTTGAAAGATATTGGAATGCATGATATTTGGTTAAGTATTTTTTTAGGTTAAGGTTTTTTTTACTTACGACTTTTATCGATTTTTTATGATCATTATTGTTTTTGGTTTAGTAGTTCTTAGGGCTTAGGACTTAGGGTTATAGATTATGATTTTGTTAGGGGTTTTAAGGTTTGTTTTCGGAATATTTAGTTTTAGTGATTTTAAAGGGTTGCAGTGTTTAGTGTTTCTTTGGATTTAGTTTTAAGAGCTTGTTAAAGTTCTATAAGGCTTAGGGTTGGGGGTTTATCCCTAAGTTTTAGGTTTTAAGTTTCTTAGTGTTTGATGTTAACATTTAAGGTCTCCGAGGTTTTTTGGGTCTTTTAGGTTTTAGGCACTTTAAAGTTGATTTTTTTATAGATTTTTTAGGGTTTAGGTTTGCTTAGTTATTTTTAGAGCTTAGGTTTTCTTATGATTTAGGGTTTCACCGGATTAAGGGTTAAAATGATTTTATGGTAGATTACGGTGTCGAGCTTACTATTTTTTAGGTTTTTTTAGGTTTGAGATGTTTAGGGGTTTTAAAATGTATTATTTTAGAATTTTTAGATTTAGAGTTTTTACATGGTTTTTAAGGTTTCATAGGATTTAGTGCCTTAGAGTTGCTTAGGTTTAGGTATCTCATTGATTAGGTTTTAGGATCTTAAGATTTATAAGGTTTCAAGGTTTAATGTTTATTAGGGAAGTGTTTCTTAGCGTATGTTAGGATTTTCTGCACGACCTTTCGTCTCTTCCAATTTCTTTTTCTAAAACTGATTATATTATCCTAGTTATTAGATGACTAATTATAAAAGTGGTAAAAATGACCTACTATAAATTATAATTTTATTTTCTTTAACCAACTAAATAAATTATTAAAAGTACCCCATTAATTCTACCATTGTAGTTATGAATAGTTCAAAATATCCATTTAGAATCTATCAAAAAGTATTTTATGAAATAAAAGCTCTAGTACTCAAAACGATCATAAGGGTCGTTACAATATATACCAATTTACCCATCATTCGTCCTCAAACGATCAAAGGAAGGTGATGGTAAGAAAGGACAGTTGTCTCAACAATTTATTCAAATTATTAGTACCCAAGGTCTTATATCAAAAGTATCAACCCACCAATTGGAGATCTGCACCTCTTTACATACAATGCCTCAAGTGGGTACATCTCACTACTCTAGTGAGAATTGTTATTGTGTATAAACTCAACTAACAACAAAACTTTTTTCAATAATGGACTCTTCAACTGACTGATTCTTCCACTAGACATTGACACAACCATCAGAACAAATATTTTCTATCATAACCATGATAAAATCCTGAACCAATATTGGTACAACCAGGGGTGAACCTGAACCAACCACCACACACTCGTAATCTTTAACCATCACAGACCTTATCAAGATTTCATCCCCAAAACATAGTATTTCCTCGGAGTTAAGCTATAAAATATGATTTTTAGACATCATGTAATCATCAAGAAGAATCAAACTCATCTGATTCAAAGATGGAAATGATTATGCAACCACCATCGAGTAATAAACTCAAGCATACAAAACCTCTAACAACATTGTAAAAATGCGAGATTGGTAGCTATTATAGACAAACCTTAAGAATGAAAAAATTAGACTCAATGGTCCACACATTCAATCTCCCATAGCAAAAATATGATACCAATGATGAGATAAATCTTAAGTTTATCGAACAAGTGCATGTTTTTCATGGTAGCTCTTCTATAAATTTTCATAAGAAAAATTGTGCGTGTAGAATCACTAGTATACATGAACTATCCCAAACAACTCCAAATCTTTCACAACTGAAATGAACAAGTCTAACCAAGAATCCCACATTACCAGGAGGACAATCACAGAATCGGTACACCCGATCCACTACTAAAAATCACCCACATAAGCAAAATCACACACAAACGTAGATTGTGAATCATACTCTAAACCATGCCCAGAATTAAGTAGTTAGTCACATAAGAATGTACATAACCAAGGTCGAATAATTCTAGATACTACTTCCATAATGCCCATATCAAACATTTTCATTCATTAGACTCTTTCTCTTTGATTTTTAAGCTACCCATAATCACTACTTTACTCCCTATAAAGATTGCACACATACTTGATTTGTCGAAACCCACATTTACTGAAATCAACACTATTAATACTTAACAAAACATTATAACCACATCGATCGTCTACCTTACTCCTAAGTCATTTTTAGTAATAAGTATTCTTATCAAATACATGTTCAAACTCTGGCTATCTCTCTTCCTATTAAAGCATTTCATAAAAAAATATGAGTTCCAAACAAGGCCAATATCACTAATTTCAAATTTGACAATACCTTTTTATCGAGATAAAATTATTAAATCACCACAAGGGTTTATACGAGAGGTCTTATTCCTTCACTTTTCTCAAACACTTACCATGATGCAAAATTCTATATATCTCGATCCTTTAATATATCAGACTCTTGTCTCTGTAGATCACTTACTGATATAAGCTTCTTACCAACAATCCATGAGGTTTTACTTTACACTCTAAATCAAAACCTTGAGGGAAACCCTTCCTTAGATACTTTAACAATCAAAAGTAACAAACTTTATGGTCCAAAACATGCCTAAGTTCTTTCACATACTCAATACCGATGCAATCAATCATTTCTTATCTTACCAATGCATATCTTGACAAAACATATCACCATAAACGTAGACGTATAATAAAAAAAATTTAATTATAAATTCAGCTGTGTAACCCAATCCTCTTATCTATCAACATTAGCTCATACCTTGAAGATTTTTAGGAATTCAAGTATCTTAACTTATCATTGATCGCCTCTTTATAGATCTTACCATGTCCTCCGCTAAAAATTCAATAGTACGCACTACTAAATTCAACACTACAGCAGAATTTATCATCCCACTTGAGTTGAACGTTTCTACATACCTTTCTTAAGTTTTATCCAATAACTTTTAACCAATCTGATGACATGTGACACTATTACCTTAATCAAGAAAAAATAGATAAAATCACGCGTCCCTAAACCCAGATATGTTCCAATAAGATTTTTTTCACCTCCTTGGAAGCCAAATTCTATCAGATTTTAAAGTATTAGGTCTTACAAGTTATTAGTTTAGTACTTGGCATCCATAGCCAAGGGACACGCTCCCACATGTACCAAAGGTAGACTACCTATACACATTGTCTTTCAACCTAAGGCACGTACTATCACATTCACTTTGCCAAAATGATAAACTATAGTCATTCCATCATCCTTGAGAACTTTAATCATATCCATTGTCTTAAATTAAGATTCCTCTTATTAAATATTATACTAAAACACCTCATAATACACACTATAAATACAATGCCTCTACAATTTAAATACAAGCACCACCCAATTGTTTGGTACAAAAAATGCATCTTGTAGACATCCGAATCCAATCTCCACCCTTCAAATAAACCACTAAACTTTCAGGAACACATAGTTCAAATTTTAGTCCGATCCAACGGTTAGTTAGTTGATAAACACAATCTGAAGGTTGTTGGTCAGAGAAAAGGTATGCAGCAAAATAAATCTTTTTCTTCTCTCTTCTCGCTTGTTGAAAGCTCTCTCAAAACCTCTCTTATGTCATAATGTCTTTAAAGGAAATTAATAATGAGTAGTTCGATTTTCTCTCAAGACCATCCTCTATTTATACAATTGTGCTTTTCCTTACAAAGTCAAAATCAACTACAAATATGATTACAATTACAATTCTTTTCCTAATAGAACTGGAAACCAAATAAAGAGAATAATTTCAATCCATTTTCAAGTAGGATTAGGCCTAGTGTCCAACTCTTAAGCAAATACTAAATTCGATATCAAAATTGGTGAAACACTTTCAAGACTTTGTTGCCACTAAAACTGATTCTAAATGAGAATTTTCGGTACTAATACAACAAACATAAATCATATAGGTCATATATCACTTTATCTTTTTACCATCATGCTAAGCTAGACCTTTTAATCATCAATAAATGAACCTTTTCCTCGACATAACACCTTAAACTCAGGTATACCAATCAAATTTATGCGACTAGCTCAATTTTATAAGCATTTTTTTACTAAAATCTTCAATTTAGTTCACCCAAGTATACTCAATAGGACTTTCTTTCCCTATAAGTTTGTCATCCTAGTATCAATCTACATTTTAAAGCTTAAGATAACATCGTCAGTCCTCATGCAAAACCCTCAAGATACATTCCACAACCTAAATATATTAGTATTGTACCAAAGATCAACCGTTAAAATATTTCTTCAAAAATAATGCAATCCAAGTGTCTGTAGTAATCCACTAGTTGGTTTCTCAAATGTGAATGCAACACTAAATCTTATTATCTGACCATGTCATACAGCTTATAACTCCTTTAGTAGTTAGTATTCTTAATTGACAATCGACGTACCCGCTTCCAAATAACCCTAGTATGCCACGCCGTGAAAGTCCGTTAGATACCTCACTAGAACACATCATACCTATCCATAAGATCCTACCCGAATAGCCCACATATTTTTACCCATTGAATAATTGCAACACATTATCGAATATGTTCTCTCTGTAGCCCAAACAATTTGTTTTACTTCTTAGATCAATTCAATAACAAAAATAATACACTTCCTAACTATAACCAAGTAAGCATCGATGACTTTCTCTGATATACCCTCACTCTATGAAGTCATAGTACTGTCTTTACTAATTGACTCTTAACATGCGACTACCACCACATATTGCAATCAAGAAAATATACCTATTTGTAAGGACACACTTTTTTTTTTCTGTTGTTGCTATTTCAACTTCTAATACTCTAGTAGTAACCATATTTTGAAATAGAGTGAAGAAGTTAAGATACCAATTTGTATCACCTAGATACCAATTGGATTCAAGTAGTAGCACGAAAGAAAGAAAGGAATGAGTTTTCCTAAAGTCCTATAGTTTCTCGAAGAAAAGTAAAGGCGTCCCCATACCGTTCTGCAAAACTCTACTAGGCTTGTACTTATGTGATGAGATCACCGAACCTAACGCTCTGATACCAAGTTTGTCACGACCGAAAATGAGTCATGAGTGGAACCCACACTTAACCTCGTAGGTGGGAGAACCAAGGAATCCAAATCCCAACATATACCAATAGTTCAACTACGAATAACAAAATAATGCGGAAGCTCCAAACTTATTAACTATCGTTTTCCTAAAACCTGAAAGTCATCACATCAAGGACATATAATCTCCAAATACTATGTCTAAGAGTATCAAATGCACCAAAATACAAGAATAAAATGGTATGTGTCCGAAAACAAAGGACATCATGTCATGACCGAGAGAATCTAATACGAGCTTGAATGAATAGCTCATCGTGGGACTTGATATGCTGGAGATTGACTAGAGCTGAGGGCCACTCAAAGTCCTTGGTACACTAGCTGCACTCCATAAAAGGAAAACAAAGAAAAACAAAAGTAGGGCTCAGTACAGGGCAACATGTACTGAGTAAGTATCATCGGTCAACCCAAAATAGAAACTAATAAACAATGAATAATAGTATAAACTCAACTATAGCACTTAACAGGTAATAAGCAACAAACAACATGAACAAGTGTCAACAACATTAAAGTAAGTACGTAATAAGTCAACGATATCAAGATCACACATGAGGACTCATGCCTCCAAACCAAACCATTTTGGGCGTTGAGTTCTTTGAGGTTGAGTACCTTCCATTAATTTAACATGTTTTTCCTTTAATATTACCGTGTCGGAACATGACACTCCAATTCAAGAATACCTTGTCGGAACATGATACTCCAATCCAAGAATACCATGTCGGAACGTGACACTCCGATCCAAAAATACCATGTCGGAATGTGACATTCCGATCCAAGAATACCGTGTCGGAACGTGACACTCCGATCAAATAATATCATTAATTTATCATTTAAAATCACCACTTTTCCATTCGTTAATAATATTTAATCGAGCCTTCTGTATTCAAGGCATCACTTAGATAGAGAGGGTTCAAAGATTATAAATTCCACGGTCTCAGGATTTCAGACCAATCACAAAACACACAACCAAGCCACACAATCAAGTACATAGAAAACTTCACAATATCATTCAATGCATATCAATTACTATTAAGAGGTTACTATAAAATTACATAAACCATAACCTACCTCCACCGAAGAACGAAGTCAAGCAAGCTACCTCTTCAATGCTTTTGTTTTCCTCAATGCCTCTGAAGTTTGCTATCTATCAAGTATATATGTCATTGGTAAATTAATGAGTATATAAACACCCATGCTACTCTATGTCTAGTCTAGGCCCAAGGGTAAATGTTATTCCTCCATTTAACATAACTTTAATATAATTCATATAATATACTACACTCAATATTTAATTGTCTATCTCATATCGAAACTTGATATATATTACGATAACTAAATATTTTGTAAAGTCTCCAGGCCTTTACTTTCATGCAACTCTATTCAATCAATATAATATAAATATAAAATTGTAATAACTTAACTCACTGCAAAACATTATTTGGTCATTAAGAGGTCATACATGATTCCCAACTTAACCCACGTGAGTGTCTAACAAGTTTTAAAACCAATTCTTTAATTAAATTACAATAACAAAAAAAATAGCCAAACCTATATTATCTAATCACAGAACAATCTGTGTAACCTCCATTCCTATAAAATAAATAAATACTAAAAATTTCCTACACCTTATATTATTTTATAATCATTAGGTTTCAACTCTTGGCCAATAACTATGCCCTAAATGTCCATTACCACTTGTCAACAATAAGTTAAGTGGAATACTATTCGGCCCCCAAATCTGTAAGAAATGGTACTTAAATTCATCTAAAACGGTCTTATAACAATAATAAAATTAACATTTACAAAAATTGGGGTATTTGGATGAGAACTCTTACGCGTCAGACTTGAAGCAACCTCTACCGATTTTTCTTCCTTCACGACCTTTCGTCTCTTCCAATTTCTTTTTCTAAAACTGATTATATTACCCTAGTTATAATATGACTAATTATAAAAGTGGTAAAAATTACCCACTATAAATTATAATTTTATTTTCTTTAACCACCAACTAAATAAATTATTAAAAGTACCCCATTAATTCTATCATTGTAGTTATGAATTGTTCAAAATATCCATTTAGAATCTATCGAAAAGTATTTTATGAAATAAAATCTCTAGTACTCAAAACGACCATAAGGGTCGTTACATAAAGTTCTATAAGGCTTAGTGTTGGGGGTTTATCCCTAAGTTTTAGGTTTTAAGTTTCTTAGTGTTTGATGTTAACGTTTAAGATCTCTGAGGTTTTTTCGGTATTTTAGGTTTTAGGCACTTTAAAGTTTTCTTTTAGATTTTGTAGGGTTTAGGTTTTCTTAGTGATTTTTAGGGCTAAGGTTTTCTTATAATTTAGGGTTTCATAGGATGAAGGGTTAAAAATGATTTTATGGTAAATTACGGTGTCGAGCTTACTATTTTTTAGGTTTTTTTAAGTTTGAGATTTTTAGGGGTTTAAAAAGGGATTATTTTAGAGTTTTTAGATTTAAAGTTTTTACATGTTTTTTAAGGTTTCGTAGGATTTAGTGTCTTAGAGTTTCTTAGGTTTAGGTTTCTCAGGGTTTAGGTTTTAGGATCTTAAGATTTATAAGGGTTCAAGGTTTAATGTTTATTAGGGAAGTGTCTCTTAGCGTATGTTAGGATTTCTTGTCGTAGGATTTAGGTTTTAGGGATTTAGGTTTTTTTTTATCTTTTAGGGTTTATCTCTTAAGATTTTCTTAATGGGTTTAAATTATTTTGTAGGGTTTTTTTATGTTAAGGATTTATGGTTTAAGCCCTAAGGTATAGCTTTTAAATTTTAGTGTATCAAATTTTAGGTTAAGAGTATCCAGGGATTACACATTTTTAAGTTTTATGATTTTTATGATTAGGGTTTTAAAACCTTTTAGTGTTTCTTTTTTTTTTTTACAAATTTGATTTTCTGAATATTTAGGGTTATGTTGAATTTAGGGCATAGGATTTTGAGTTTAGGGTTTTATTAGGACTTAGAGTTTAAAGGGGATTTAATTTTTTTCCGAGCATAATAGTTTTAGGGGCTATAATGAATTTTTAAAGTTTTTCCTTAAGTTTAAGGTTTTCTTAGGGTTTAGGGTTTCTTAGTGTTGCATATAATTTGGAGTTTTGGGTTTAGCCCTACGGTAAGGTTTAAGGTTTAGAGTTTTGGATTTTAGGTTAAGAGGTTTTTACGCTTTACAATTTGATTTAGGTTTATGATTTTTATGATTAGTTTTTTTTAATATTTTAGGTTAATGGTTTTATGATTAAGTTCTTATACGTTTTACAATTTCTTAGGGTTTATGATCTAGGGTTTCAGTTTCTTATGTTTAGACTCTTAAAGATGTTGATCTTATATGCTTATGAAGGTTATCTTGGGGTTAGTCGTGATCCTATGACCAATGTTACGTCAAGGGGGTAACCTCGGGGCGTGAGAAAAACTATGCATGAATAAAAGCCTAAACTAACTAGAGATGCTGGGACATTCCCCCAGCTAACTCTAGCAAAACTGAACTTAAATGAAAGATTAAAAATATAAAACATGTCAATCATCCTCGTAGAACGAGGACTCACCACTGATATTGCTGAATACGGATCGAGAACCGATGTCCGCGTGACCTGAACCTACATTATGAGAAGATGTAACATAGAGTACATGTTAGTACTTGAAAGATATTGGCATGCATGGTATTATAAAGTTGACCAAATATGTATAACTGAATAGAGCATATTAAACAATGATGTATTCTGAACATGATGAATAAGAGGTTAGGTATTTGGTTAATTATTTTGTGTTATGGTTTAGAGTTTTTCTAGGTAAAGAAAATATGTCTGTGATAAACTATATCATAGATAAAACCTGTAGTTGTTAAACACAAGCAATCTCATGTTTTTACTAGAGTTCTTGAAAAGAGCAACAAGAAAAACATAGACAACTCCACCGATAGATACTAATATACCAACACCCTATAAGAACATGATAACAGTAAGTGGGCTTAAGGACAATAGAGCATACTTTCATCTTTTCATGAGTTTCATTAACTATTTCACCATCCTTCTTCTTCCTCCAATGGTAACCATCTTAACGGAAATTCTGTACTACTTTCCAATCAAATAGAAACATGGAACCACCTAAACGAAAAGCTATATTTGTTTAAAAAAAATTTTAAAAAAGGAAGGAAAATCGTTTGGGAAGATAGCGATAAACTTGGAGTTGGAGTGGGGGTTGTTCATGTAAGATGTGCTACAGCTACTACGAATTTAAAGAAAACATTGATTGATTGGGACAGCAAAAACTACCTAAAATATTTAGTTGGCGTTCACAAAGCTTCCAGAACTTTTGAAGAATGGATTCATCTGGAGAGTACCCTAAAGCCTCCAGCTCTGTGGATGCAACGGTTGGTTATCTGAACAACCACCACTGTTCTGAAATAACGCAACCTAGACAAAAACAACAACAAACTCAATCAATCAAAAGAGAACATAGAAGACACTAACAAGAGATAAGTGAACATAAAAGTTTGAAATAATGGTTACCATACATGCAAGTTGACTTGCACGAAGACCTTCCGAAGATTTCGTAGTCAGGAAGAACTCAAGTAGTTCAAACAAGGAACTGTGCTTGGAGATAAAGGAAGATATAGATTGTTCCAGGACGTATCCAGAGTTTACAATAGAGTGTAGGCAATAGAAAATATGCAAATAGATACATGTTCAGAAGCAGAAATCCAATAACCTGAACAGAAAGCCAAAGCAGTTGAATATAGGCAAGACTACGAAAAATAATTATTCAAATTACAGTACACCCAATTTGTCATCAATACATCTACCCACCTTTGTCATCAATACATCTGACATTTTGAAAGTCTTTGTAGGATATTTATACAAGCTTTCAATGAAAATTTGCCTAGACAATTGAAGTTCACACAACCTTTTCAAGTTAAAAAACAAGTGAATATTCATCATTACCATCCTGCAACAACAAAATTGCACATTTGACCAAAACACATTAATAAAACACAGTCCCCTTCTATTTGTTAATGGCACATACCACAACTTCTTTTAATGCAGATTTAAGTTTGATAACAAGATCATCTTCAATACCCTTAAATTTGTTAAGGGAAAAGTCCTGCAACTCCCCACAACTCACAGTAGCACAGAAGTTCAGAGTTTTTACACAAGATCTCAGAGCTTCCTTTACACCATGCTAAGGAATGCCTTTTTCTTCAGAAGGACAGCAGATGTAAAATTCTAGCAAAGCAAAAGAAAAAAACTTTTAGTTAACAGTTCAAAAAAATATTAATTCATATTAGCAATCCCCATTTATAGTTCTTGATCGTAATAAGTTCCAAAAATGCACCTGGTCTTATTTTTTAAAAGAATCACGCTCAAGGTTCATATAAAACATAAATTTGTTACGAAATTGTGGATAATTCCTTATAATCGAAATGGTTATATCACGCTTAGAAATTTCAAACACGTCCTGGATACGACAACATAAGCATTTAAAAAATTCAGTATCCCGGAGTAGTATGGCTGAAACCTGAAAAAGACCAATATAATTTGTCATTGACAAAGAACATTAAAGAAGGAACCTATGTAAAATAATCTAAACAAATATTTAACTTGAGGGGATACACTATGACTTGAAAACATCAAACATAGAAAATCTCATTCTGCGTACAACTTTGAATAATGTTCCTACTGAACGAACACAGTTACCGTCTATGTTCCCTGGTACACCGTACATGAAAATAATCTGACTACTCACTTTATTATCAAACTCCAAGTACAATAAAACGTCTTATGTTAGAAAAATGTTAAAGATGGTAAATGATAATATACGAAAATGGAACCTCTTCTGAAAAAACACAACGTAGACCAAGAAAAAAAGCAAACTCAATCTATCAACAGAGAACATAGAAGGTACTAACAGGAGATAAGTGAACATAAAAGTTTGAAATAATGGTTACCATACATGCAAGTTAACTTGCACGAAGACCTTCAGGAGATTTCGTAGTTAGGAAGAACTCAAGTAGTTCAAACAAGGCACTGCGCTTGGAGATAAAGGAAGATATAGATGGTTCTAGGACTTATCCACAGTTTACGATAGAGTGTAGGCAATAGTAAATATGCAGATGCATGTTCAGAAGAAGAAATCCAATAACCTGAACAGTAAGCCAAAGCAGTTGAGTATAGGCAAGACTACGAAAAAGAATTATTCAAATTACATATACATACCCACCTTGTCATCAATACATCTGAAGTTCTGAAAGTCTCTGTAGGATGTTTATGCAAGATTTCAATGAAAATTTGCCTAGACAATTTAAGTTCACACAACCTTTTAAAGTTAAAAAAAAAGTGAATATTCATCATCACCATCATGCAACAACAAAATTGCACATTTGAACAAAATGCATTAATAAAACATAGTCCCCTTCAATTTGTTAATGGCACATACCACAACTTCTTTTAATGCAGATTTAAGTTTGATAACAATCTCATCTTCAACCCCCTTAAATTTGTTAAGGGCAAAGTCCTGCAACTCCCCACAACTCACAAGAGCACAGAAGTTCAGAGTTTTTACACAAAATCTAAGAGATTCCTTTACACCATGCTTAAGAAATGCGTTTTTCTTCAGAAGGACAGCAGATGTAAAAATCTGGAAAAGCAAAAGAAAACAACTTTTAGTTAACAGTTCAAAAACATATTACCTCATATTATCTATCCCCATTTATAGTTCAGACCGTAATAAGTTCCAAAAACGGACTTGATCTTGTCTTTTAAGAGAATCACGCTCAAGGTTCATATAAGTAGATGGTGAATTTTTTCTCTGTTAGACATAAACTTATGAGGAAGTTGTGGATAATTCCTCATATTAGAAATGGTTATATCACTCTTAAAAATTTTGAACACGTCTTGGATAAGACAACATAAGCATTCAGAAAATTCAGTATCCCGGAGTAGTATGTCTGAAATCTGAAAAAGACCAATATAATTTGTCATTGACAAAGAACCCTAAAGAAGGAACCTATCTAAAATAATCTAACCAAATATTGAACTTGAGGGGATACTCTATGAATTCAAAAAAGAAAACATAGACAATCTCATTCTACGTAAATCTTTGAATGATGTCACTACTGAGAAAACATAGTTACCTTTTATGTTCCAACTTCCATGGTACATGAAAATAATCTGACTGCTCACTCTATTGTAAAAATCCAATTACAATAAAACGTCTTAATGATGTTAGAAAAATGTTAAAGATGGTAACATGATAATATACGAAAATGGCACCTCTTCCACTAAATAATATTATTAAGTAATGTGGATTTATTTGACTAACTAACCTGATTTAAGACAAACATACAGTTCAAATAAATTGCAGCACAAAGACGTTAAAATAGTACAGTTCTACCAAGTTGCAGAAAGATTAAATACTAATTGTTTCACTAGCACTCTTTCTTGGAATCCATTCTCAAGTGTAAACGGTGAAGTTTAAAGCAAATATATAACATTTACTTAAGAGTATCAACAAGAAGAAGTAAAGAACCTCAGCTATTGTGCTTTGTTGTAATATTTCTTTTTATTATCACGAACAATCTTCTCCAAAACTGCCTTTCTAGTTGATGGAAAAAGTAGCCGAATTAGTTTTGTTGCATCTTCATCACTTAATTCAGCTGATAGCTCTTCTTCCAAGAGCATACACGGGATAAGTTTCAATCCTGTAAAGACATAATTTTCAAGTGAATATTTTTTTAATCCAAGGAACAAACTAAGGGATCCATGATAAGAAGACCCTTCTTAAGTTTTTCTATGATAAAATACGAATATAGTTGTCAAATCAATAAAAATAGAAAATGCCTATAAAGGCAAGTTGTAGAAATCACTAGTCTAACCAAACACCTGATAATTGTATTATAGCATTAATACTAACCACAGGGAAATACGGGACAAATTCAGATATTATACAGTAACTTATAACGTCTTCCAAACAAAGTTGAGCCACTAGAAGACTAGGCTCATTGAAAGTTGTAGGGAGATACTACTCTAACCGAAACTACATACTATCTCCATGTTGCAATGTAATGTCCACTCTACTCAGATGACTACTCATATAAAGCATATCCTCAAGTCCATAGAAATAATTGAAGACTATGAAAGACTTAAACTAGTAGATCTAATTTGGGATGAAAAGGGTGCGTGCTTTGTATTGGTAGGAAAACTTATGAGATCCCTGCATCATGTGTTCCTCATTTTCTAAGGTACGTTATTTCTCTTTGATTGTATAACCTAGAACATTTACATCTAAGCACAAATGCCAAGTTTCTTCTGATCGAGTTGGACTGCAGTGCGGTCTGCTGATTCTTATTTTGTGGTTGTTTGATGTTTATATGTTAATCTTGTGTTTCTTGTCTAATTGGTGCTTCTGTCCAGTGAGGTTTTGTACTAATGTTCACGGAACTTGGATCTTGAAAAATGTCATTGTGTGTCGCATCCTTTAAAAGTAGTGTATTTCTAAAAGCACGGGTGCGACAACATTTCTAGAGAGTCCGAGCTACTTATGATTATGTTACAGAAGAATTAGCATTGTTTGGTTGACCTGAAGAAATGCAAGAATGGATGTTTGTGTGGACCAAATCTGAGTACATTTAGAAGTGTGTTGATTTTTTCGGGTTATCCTTGGCATAGACAAACAGATCATGTTATTTTCATTTCTTAATTCAAGTGTGTCTATTCATCAGTTTTACATGTCTGAGATGTATCATTTTTATTTCCAGTAGCTACACCAAAACAGAGCATCACAAATGCTAAAGTGAAAAACCATCCACAATTGCAATATTCTTTACCAATGATGATTTTAAAGGCAATAACGAAGCTTCCAGTGGATATATATAACTCCACTGATGGCAACTCTGAAGAAGAACAAAGTAATGAATCTGAACTCTCTAATGATTATGGAAGTGATGTTCATGCAAAACATAGGGTGGTGAGAGAATATCTAAGGGAATATAACAAAATAGAAAAGGTTAAGGCTCCTGCTAAGGAGAAACCGGATGGATTTCTTAGTGAAGATGAGTTAGATGAAGGCTTCATATTGATAACGGAAGAACAAATTTGAGGTACAATTTTGGAGGTGATGATGATGAGCCATATTATGACTCATGAAATGTAGATAGTTTAGCTAGAGAATTTGAAGGTAAGCAGGATCGTGAATCCTGATGATGGAGGAGGGCAGTTTATGGCTAGGAAAAAGAGTAGCACGGTAGTCTATCATCCAGATTGTGAGAAATTCATCTGGCAAGATTGTCAAGCATTTAAAAATATTAATAAATTTAGTAAAGATTTGACCAACTATGCATTAAAGAAAGGACTCCAACAAGAAAAGGAGAGGAATGATCAAAATCAGGTAAGGGCCAAGTGTAGGAATTGTATAGGTCTTGATGGTTGTTTTCTCAAAGTCCGATTCCTCTAACCATGATGGTGCTTCTAGTCTGAGGAAGGAGTACAAAGTTCAAAAGCTGAACTGCACAAAGTCAACCACCTTCGGTATATACAATGGGCTTGAAACTTCTGGTTTTATGTGTTAATTTATGTAAGAGCACTACTCGAATTGTACCAGTGGTAGAATGAACTCAACTTTCCCACATAATTTTAAAACCAAAAAGGTCAGGTTTAGTTACAGAGAGGAAGGGTCATCATTGAATGAGTCGTGTCACTATTAAAGGGTTAAAGCCATAACTGTAAAATAACAAAGAAAGAAAAAAATAACCTGAATATATGACTATTGTGGCTAACTGGTGCACCTTCTTCTATGTGGTTTGGCCAGTGGAGATATTTCAATAGGATAGTCCAAGACAATGGTCGGTTGTAGAAGCTTTGGTTCTACTACCATCTCAAAGACCTAAACATGGTAACTTCACAAAGCAGAACACATAAAAAGAACCATTTAAACCAATAAGATACACTGGCATGTGGTTAAAAGCTGCTAATTCTATTTATCTGCAGACGGGAACAGAAAAAAAACTAAACAACATTATTCAAACCTCATTAAGCTAATGGCCAACAGAAGAGCATGATTCAATTGAACTCTTATCAAGATCATCACAAAGAATATCAATTGCTTTACATCATCTTCTTTAACGGCATTAAGATTGTCGCCGAAGTTTTTAAAATCAATCCCAACTTCTTTCACAAGATTATGCATTGTTTCCCTCCTCGAAGGTCTTTCCAAGCAGATTTCCACACCCTGCAACAAAGCATAAAGTTTGATTCCTTCAATTATAGTTAAGGTGAGAGAAGAAAGAAAATGAGATACCAAAAGTGGGACCAAAAGCCTATTAACCATAAAACTCATAATTCACTGAGAAGTTGGTTCAACTCATTATGTGTAAATCCATCTGACCATGTTCCAAAATAAGTGCAGAAACATTTCACATACTCCAAAAACATATGCAGCATATGAAATGGCATGAGCTATGATCTCTGGAAAAGATAAAATAAGACGAGATGGTTTGCACCAACCCAAGGAAATAGGTCAGGTATCTAAATAGTAACTAAAAATATTTAGTTGAACATTGTTGGGCCAACATTGTGTAACCATTCAAAATTATTTTGTTATGATGAGATAATATTTGGTCACCATAAACAAGATAGCTTAGTAAAGAAGCCGCTGGCACCTAAGGAAGTTCCCTATAAATGGAAATGGAAAAGGTGCCAAACAAAATAACATAATGCCATTGAGAAAGATGAAGTTCACATGATTCCTCTTATCTCTCATGGTCCATTATTGTAGCCAGATAAAGAAACAACTAGGTTGTCTTCTAAGGGAACTCAAAAGATCAATCAAAGCCAGAAGCCACAAGTTCAATTAATTCTCAATATTTTGCCTCCAATATAAGAATAGTTTCCAAGGTCAGGTTTAGTTACAGAGAGGGAGCTGACTTTTAATCATCATTCAAAAATTGGAGTTCTTTGATGATCTTTTTAAAAGCTCCCAGCCACTTATCCCAAGACAATTTTCTAGGGACCCTTCCGGTCTTTAGGAAACCATAATCCGGTGAACTTCCTTTGCTGGAAAACCCAATCCCTTTTTTTCTTCTTCCTTATTTTCTCTTTCCCATGGATAACATATATATTTCAGACTTGGGGTCAAATCATACGATATTACTGAGTGTAGAAACACGAAAGGAAACTGGTTTGAGTGGGTGGAGAGTGCGAAGCCACACGTGAGGAGAATGAAGCTGAGTAGGGATGCTTTATCATGGATATGCAAAGGCTAGGGGAGGATTCTGGAATTAAAGGTAAGTAATTTAAGACTTGGAGATGCAAGGACTTTTTAACCTACATTTATTGTTCATTTAAGTTCAATAAATACGGTAGGTTCATCTCAATCATTGTAGTTAATGGCCATGAACGTTCAGTGATTATTCTGCCAGAGAAAATCTTTAATGAGGGATGGGGTCGCCTATCAAAAATAATTGAAAGCTTCATCATTAAGGAGACAAGATATGTAAGTGAGAAATAAGGAAACTCTTCGTTTATGAGGCTCAGGGGAGAGGAATGTTATAAGGAGGTCATTCAAAGGAGAAAATGGGGGGTCATATCTTATAGGAGAGCAAAAAATCAGGAGGAGACACTGTGAAGAAGAAGGGTTCCTTAGCAGATGTCTGGTGGGAGGCTTCCTAGAGGATGACAAAATTCCCTCACGGAAGGAAATTAGAAGGTGGGCTATTCAAACGTGGAAAGACATCCATAATGCCAACAGTTACGACATGAATGGTCTTCAGTTTCTTTTCAAATTCTAGTCAAGAAAGAAAGCTGAGCATATATTTATGTGGAAGTGGAGAAGAAAGAATCACCATTTACAGATGGAATGGTGGTCTCCCAAAGAAGGAATGATGCAAGTGGACTTCAAGTTTGATTGGTTTTGGGTTTGGATTTTAGGTCTTCCTCTACATCTCTGTACAGACAAGGTGATGAAACAAATTGATGACCAATGTGGGGGTGGTTGGAGACGGAGGAGGAAACAACCCTAAAAACCATCTCGGATGGGATCGAATTAGAATAGAGGCCTATTGGGAACATCAACAACTGCCCTAGAATTATGGAAGATGAAAAAGAAGTTTTGCAAGGAGAAACTGAAGAACAAGAAGTATATAACTGTCTCAAAATATGTACAGCAGACAAAGCCCCAGGACCAAACGGTTATTCTATGGGATTTTACATTAAGTGTTGGGAGGTTCTGAAGTAGAATATTATGCAAGCTTTCCAAAACTTCCATTTCTAAAGTGATGTTTGAAAAAGTTTCAATGCTACTACTTATATAGACCAGATACCAAAAAGAAAGGGGCAAAAAATTTGAAAGATTTCAGACCGACTAGTCTTGTATGGAGTTTCTACAAATTGGTCTCCAAACTTTTGACAGAAAGGTTAAAAAGAGTGGACACATTGGTAGACTCACAACAAATGGTTGTTATTAGAGGTAGACAAATTATGGATGATGTGTTGATAGCCATCCACTAAGGCAGTAGATTAAAAAATTTCTCAAAAGAAACTTGGCATTATATGCAAACTTGACATGGAGAAAGCCTATGATCATGTCAATAGGGAATTCATCTGGCAAGTCCTTAGGCAAATGGGTTTTGGTGCTAAATGGGTCAACTGGTGAAGTTTTGTATCTCACCAATGAAGTTCTCCATTCTTGTCAATGGTGGCAATGAAGGTTTTTTCAATACTCAGAGAGGGATCAAAAAAAGGGACCCCATGTACATGTTTTTGTTCATTTTAGCCATGGAAGGGATCTGGGACACAGTATTTGAGAAGTGTGAGAAGAAATTGACAACGTGGAAATCTCATTATTTGTCCCTTGGAGGTAGACTCACTTTGATTAATGTTGTATTAGATGCTTTGCCTACTTATATGCTTTCCCTATTCCCAATCCCTCCCGGAGTCATTCAAATGCTAGACAAGGTCAGGAGATCCTTCCTGTGGCAAGGGAATAAAGAAAAAATAGCTTTTCATCTAGTCAAGTGGAAGGAAATCACCAGATGCAAGAGACAAGAGGGCCTTGACATCAAGAATCTGAAGCATAATAAGAGAGCGTTGACGCTTAAATGGCTCTAGAGATATTCAAAGGCACCTCAAACATCATTGAGCAGAGTCATAATGAAATACCATCACGTATCCTAAAGAAATCTGTAGAGCTTAAGCATTCGAACCACCCTTCCCTTACAAATATATCAGTTATTTAAATTTTGGTTGACATTACATTACACTCATGTTTGGTTCATTCAAGTCAAAATAAGCTATGAGAGGTGAATTTTCAGGCGGCATACATTTAAACAGCTAATTATCAAACAAAAAAGGAATGTGCAATTACACAAAATATACATTTCAAGATACTTATAAATAAATTTTCATAATACATGTCATCCTTCCAGAACTTCTAGACAACAAATCAGTTTCGCATTTTGCTGACCAAAGCAAAATAGAGGCTTGAGATATTAGTTCAGCACACATCGTCCCCAAGAAAAATAGAAGAAAGGTTCAACCAGAATCTAAAATACACAACCCATATATAGTGCTCTAATTGCCATCTAACAAGCAAGTAAACATCGGGACTACATGTTTCTCAACACTACTTCTAGTTTCATTAATAATTAAAAAGGTTATATAAGGTATCGTACCTTCACATTACTCTCTTGCACTAGAATACCCTTCGCTTTCTCACACTATCCTTTTATCTACCCAACAAAGACCTTTATCAGTTATTTTTGTTTCAATAACAATTTATTCTATGAAATTCTGAGTTGTATATAGAAAGAATATCAACTTTGAAAACATGCATTTTTCAAAGAAACTGAATATATTTCAAAATGAAAACGAGCAACACATATGTTTCCCTTCTAATTTCCTAAAAGTTGTTTCTATGCGGTAAAGATACCAAAAATATTATGTCTATGATAAATAAATCATAGATAAAACCCGAAGTTGTTAAGTACAAACACTGGCTATGTCATTTTTTCTACTACAGATCATGAAAATAGCAATCAGAAAAACATAGCCCACTCCACCAATCGATACTAATTTACCAGCAAGGGTAGAAATTGTCTTTTAAAATGACAAGAACATGATAATAGAAAGTTATCTTAAGGAAAATATAGCATACCTTCATCTTTTCATGAGTTTATTTAACAGTTCATCAACAGTTTAGCCATCCTTCTTCTCCCACCAATGGTAACCATTTTATGCAAACTTCTTTGTGCTAGGCCTGCCCTAGATCGATCTCTTCCGAGGGAGTACGTCAACTTAACTGACTGGGTAAAGAATTTCCAGGATAAGAGACAACATAAACATATCATACATCTTGACCTTCTAGGCGAAGTAAGACCAGATTCCTTCATGAAGTTTGCAAAAACAGCGGTGACATACTTAGCTGAATCTGGACTAGATAGGCCATCTATGGATGAGGTGCTACTGGATTTGCAGTAACCACTTCATCTCCAAGATCTTGTCATTCAAGAAAACAGTACCATCTCTAGTGGCCAGCTATCACTGCAATCATATAGAGGCATGTTCAACAGTAAGCCAAACAAGTTGAGTAATTGAAAAACTACAGGAAAAAAAGCATTTTAAAACATAGTGGAACACACTAATTGATTAATCACAAGAAGTGTGACAAAAATAGATCTTTCCATTAAATGAAATAAGAAGTGTTACTCGTATGACAAACATCCACCGAGCTCTGTCTTTTCACTGCATAGTTCAAGTTTATCCCATCTGATCCATTAGGAAAAACCAGACTCTTAAGGTCCATAGGATCTTCTCAATTCCATATGCATGGAAATAAGGGCATCCATCTTCAGTTTCCCTAGTGTGGAAGCTGCTTCTGTTGCATATATCTGATGAGTACCCCAAAGCTTCTAACTCCGTGGATGATACAAGGGTTTCTTTCCTTCTGAAAAAAGAATACAACCTTAGACCAAGAAAAACAACAAACTCAATTAACCAAAAGAGAACATAGAAGGTACTAACAGGATATGAGTGAACATTAAAGTTAGGAATGCAAGTTGACTTGCTTGAAGACCATCCCAAGATTTAGTAGTCAGGAAGGACTGAAATAGATCAAACAATGCACGGTGCTGGGAGATTAGGAAGATTAAGATTGTTCCAGAGAGAGTAGCCTACGTTTTTGCAAATGCATGTTAAGAAGCAGAAATCTAATAACCTAACCAGTAAGCCAAAAAAGTTGAGTATTGGCAAAACTATAAAAAAATAAAATCAAACAACAGTATACCCACCTCATCATTGTCATCAATACTTCTGATGTTTTTTGAAAGTCTATGCAAGATCATTTTTTTAGATAGCCGAGAAATCCGTATGTGACCCGCTCTTTAAACCAATCATAGAATTCTCAACTCGGTGGATAATGGGCCAGACCCTCTACCCTTTTTCACTTAAATACTGGGCTTCAGTTTTCATGGTGTGGGGCTTGAACCTGCGACCTAAGCCATAAATCCTCCACTTTTTTCCACTAGAGCTAAGCCTTGGGCTCCACTAGGCTTTGCTTTGCATGGTGTGGGTCTTGAACTTGTGGACTAAGCCACAAATCCTCCACCTTTTTCAACTAGATCTAGGCCTTGGGATCCACTAAGCTTCCCTTTGCATGGTGTGGGGCTTGAACCTGCGATCGAAGGCACAAATCCCCCATATGTTTCTACTAGAGCTAAGCATGTAGGGCTTGAAATTGCGACTAAGCCACAAATCCTCCACATTTTCCCACTAAGATAAGTCTTGGGCTCCACTAGGCTTCGCTTTGCATGGTGTGGGGCTTGAACCTGCGACCTAAGCCATAGATCCTCCACCTTTTTCCACTAGAGCTATGCCTTGGGCTCCACTAGGCTTCACTTTGCATGGTGAAGGACTTGAACTTGCGAACTAAGCCACAAATCCTCCACCTTCTTCCACTAGAGCTAAGCCTTGGGCTCCACAAGGCTTCGCTTTGCATGGTGTGGGGCTTGAACCTGCGACCTAAGACACAAATCCTCCACCTTTTTCCACTAGAGCTAAGTCATGGGCTCCACAATGATTCGCTTTGCATGGTGTGGGGCTTGAACATGCGACCTAAGCCCCAAATCCTCCATCTTTTTCCACTAGAGCTAAGCCTTGCGCTCCATTAGGCTTCGCTTTGCATGGTGTGGGGCTTGAACCTGTGACCTAAGCAACAAATCCTCAACCTTTTCCCACTAGAGCTAAGCCTTGGGCTCCACTAGGCTTTGCTTTGCTTGGTGTGGGGCTTGAACCTGCGACCTAACCCACAAATCTTCCACCTTTTCCCACTAGACCTATGCGTTGGGCTCCAGTAGGCTTCACTTTGCATGGTGTGGGGCTTGAACCTTCGATCTAAGCCACAAATCCTCCGCCTTTTTGCCACTAGATCTAAGGCTTGGGCTCCTCTAGGATTCGCTTTGCATAGTGTAGGGCTTGAACCTATGACCTAAGCCACAAATCCTCCACCTTTTTCCACTAGAGCTAATCTTTAAGCTCCACTAGGCTTGGATTTGCATGGTGTGGGGCTTCAACATGCCACTAAGCCATAAATCCTTACCTTTTCCACTAGAGCTAAGCCTTGGGATCCACTAGGTTTCGTTTTGCACGGTGTGGGGCTTGAACCTGCGACCTAAGCCACAAATCCTCTAACTTTTTCCACTAAAGCTAAGCCTTGAGGCTTGAACCTACGACCTAAGTGACAAATGCTCTACCTTTTCCCACTAGAGCTAATCCTTGGGCTCCAATTTGCTTTGCTTTGCATGGTGTGGGGCTTAAACATCCGACCTAAGCCCCAAATCCTCCACCTTCTTCAACTCTTCATTTTGCGTAGTGTGGGGCTTGAACCTGCGACCTAAGCCACAAATCCTCCACCTAATTCCACTAGAGCTTAGACTTGGGCTCCACTAGGCTTCGCTTTGCATGGTGTGGGGCTTGAACCTGCGACCTAAGCCACAAATCCTTCACCTTTTTCCACTAGAGCTAAGCCTTGGGCTCCACTAGGCTTCGCTTTCCATAGTGTGGGGCCTGAACCTGCGATCTAAACCACAAATCCTCCACCTTTTTCCACTAGAGCTAAGTCTTGGGATCCACTAGGCTTCTCTTTGCATGGTGTGGGGCTTGAACCTGCGACCTAAGTCACAAATCCTCCGCTTTTTTTCCATTAGACCTAAGCCTTGGGCTCCACTAGGCTTCGCTTTGCATAGTGTGTGGCTTGAACCTACGACCTAAGCCATAAATCCTCCACTTTTTTTTACTAGAGCTAATCCTTAAGCTCCACTAGGCTTCGCTTTGCATGATGTGGGGCTTGAACCTGCGATCTAAGACACAAATCCTCCACCTTTTCCCACTAGAGATAAGCCTTGGGGTCCACTAGGCTTCGCTTTGCATTGTGTGGGGCTTGAACCTGCGACCTAAGCCACAAATCCTCCACATTTTTCCACTAGAGCTAAGCCTTGAGGCTTGAACCTAAGACCTAAGTGACAAATCCTCTACCTTTTTTCACTAGAGCTAATCCTTGGGCTCTAATTGGCTTCTCTTTTCATGGTGTGGGGCTTGAATTGTGACCTAAGCCACAAATCCTCCTCCTTCTTCAACTAGAGCTAAGCCTTGGGCTCCACTAGGCTTCGCTTTGCATGGTGTGGGAATTGAACCTTTGACCTAAGCCACAAATCCTCCACCTTATTCCACTAGAGTTAAGCCTTGGGCTCCAATAGGCTTCGCTTTGCATGGTTTGGGGCTTGAACCTGCGACCTAAACCACAAATCCTCCACCTTTTTCCACTAGCGCTAAGCCTTGGGCTCCACTAGGATTTGCTTTGCCTAATGTGGGGCTTGAACCTGCGATCTAAGCCACAAATCCTCCACCTTTTTCAACTAGAGCGAAGCCTTGGGATCCACTAGGTTTCGCTTTGCATGTTGTGGGACTTGAACTTGCGACCTAAGCCACAAATCCTTCATCTTTTTCCACTAGAGCTAAGCCTTAAGCTCCACTAGGCTTTGCTTTGCATGGTGTGGGGCTTGAACATGCAACTAAGCCACAAATCCTTCCTTTTTCCACTATAGCTAAGCCTTGGGCTCCACTAGGCTTCATTTTGCATGGTGTGCGGCTTGAACCTACGACCTAAGACACAAATCCTCCCCCTTTTCCCACTAGAGCTAAGCCTTATGGCTTGAACCTACGACCTAAGTGACAAATCCTCTACCTTTTTCCACTAGAGCTAATCCTTGGGCTCCAATTGGCTTCGCTTTGCATGGTATGGGGTTTGAACCTGCGATTTAAGACACAAATCCTCTACCTTCTTCCACTAGAGCTAAGTCTTACACTCCAATATGATTCGTTTTGCATGGTGTGGGGTTTGAACCTGCGACCTAAGCCACAAATGCTCTACCTTCTTCCACTAGAGCTAAGCCTTGGGCTCCACTAGCCTTTGTTTTGCATTGTGTGGGGCTTGAACCTGCGACGTAAGCCATAAATCCTCCACCTTTTTCCATTAGAGCTAAGCCTTGGGATCCGCTAGTCTTTGCTTTGCATGGTGTGGGGTTTGAACCTGCGATCTAAGCCATAAATCCTCAACCTTTTTCCATTAGAGCTAAGCCTTGGGCTCCACTAGGATTTGCTCTGCATGGTGTGGAGCTTGAACCTGCGACCTAAGCCATAAATTCTTCACCTTTTTCCATTAGATCTAAGCCTTAAGCTCCACTAGGCTTCACTTTGCATGGTGTGGGCCTTGAACATGCAACTAAGCCACAAATCCTTAACTTTTTCCACTTGAGCTAAGCCTTGGGCTCCACTAGGCTTCGTTTTGCATGGTGTGGGGCTTGAACCTATGACCTGAGCCACAAATCATCCACCTTTTTCAACTAGAGCTAAGCTTTGGGGCTTGAACCTATGACCTAAGTGACAAATCTTCTACGTTTTTCAACTTGAGTTAAGCCTTGGGCTCCAATTGGCTTCGCTTTGCATGGTGTGGGGCTTGAACCTGCGACCTAAGCCCCAAATCCTTCACCTTCTTCCACTAGAGCTAAGCCTTGGGCTCCACTAGGCTTCACTTTGCATGGTGTGGGGCTTCAACCTGCGACCAAATCCACAAATCCTCCAACTTTTTCCACTAGTCTTAAGCCTTGGGCTCCACTAGGCTTCGCTTTGCATGGTGTGGGGCTTGAACCTGTGACCTAAGCCACAAATCCTCCACTTTTTTCCACTAGAGCTAAGCCTTGAGATCCACTAAGCTTCGCTTTGCATGGTGTGGGGCTTGAACCTGCGATCTAAACCATGAATTCTCCACCTTTTTCCACTAGAGCTAAGCCTTGCGATCCACTAGGCTTTTCTTTGCATGGTGTGGGGCTTGAACCTGCGACCTAAGCCACAAATCATCCACCTTTTATCACTAGAGCTAAGCCTTGGGCTCCACTAGGCTTCACTATGCATGGTGTGGGGCTTGAACCTGCGATATATGCCACAAATCCTCCACCTTTTTCCACTAGAGCTAAGCCTTGGGCTCCACTAGGCTTTGCTTTGCGTGGTGTGGGGCTTGAACCTGTGACCTAAGCCACAAATTCTCCATCTTTTTCCACTAGAGCTAAGCCTTGGGGCTTGAACCTATGACCTAAGTGACAAATCCTGTAACAACCCAAAAATGATTATGCTAAGTAATGCCTAAACGTACATAGAATGCCTAGATTAGACCGGGTTCCCACGGCTTGATGCGCGTGGAACCAGACCTCAGAACCTATGTACCAGCAAAGCCAACCAACTTGGTGAGTTAGTTGAGATAGGCAAGGTTGGGTCAATCCATGTAGGGCACCCGAATTGAAGAGATTCACCCGGATGAGTTTTAACCGGACTTGAAAGGGGTAATCTTAGGTTTGGAGGGTCTAGGGGTAAAATGGTCTTTTCCCGGCTAAGGGTAGTATTGTAATTACCCTAAATACTTAATTAATTAATTAATTAATATAAAAAGTGGATAGTTCGGGTAGGGTTGACCCAAATTGACCTATTTTCGCGAGATAAGCTACATCCGGGTTCGATCCTTGGTGGAAGCAATATTTAAGTTGAATTAATTGGTATTTAATTATCTGATTTAATTAAGGGCATTTTAGTCTTGTCACTTAAGCCTTAGAAAGTCAGATTTTTATTTAAAATAACAAAGAGTCCTAGTTTGAGTAAGTCCTTACCTAAAATTCCTACTACTAAGCTTACTCTCACATATCTCCACTCTCATTATCACGTCTCTCCACTCTCATTCTCACGTTCATCATCAGTAAAGAAAAACATAATCAAAAGTTCATCACTCTTGAAGAACTTGTACGCTAAAACTCAAAATAAAAACTAAACTAACAATGAAAAGCAAAAACATTATTCTTGACGGATTGTGCTTGAAGTTTCGGTTGTGAGGCATTGGTGTCATGGGAGTTGGCTGTCCATTGGAGAAGGTTTCGAAGGTGTTGAACGACAGAAAAAGTATCGGTTATCTTCCTGTTGGTCCCTTTCCCAAGAGACCCCTAAGATTCAGTCAATTCTAATCCGAAAACTAGGAATGTTTCCCCGTTGCATGTCCCTGTCACTAGCTCCCATCGATTGTTATAGGTTGGGTATGTTTTCTGGTAGAATTTAGGAATGTAACGTGTTTTAGTGATGATTATGTTCATATATGTATGTTCGGAATTATGTGATGTGTGCAATGTGTGTGTGTGGCCGTGTCTCTTGGTCTCGAATTGGATCATGAAAATGGTACGAATTTGAGTATGAAAATGGTATGTTAAATCCTTGAGTTTTTGTATGAAATTACTTGAAAAAATGCATGTAATAATCTACGAAATGTCCAGAGAATTGTCATAAAATCTAACGTACAAACGATTGAGAAAAATGGACTGGAAACGATGACCAAATTTCCAGAAATCTTGAAATTTGGTCTCGTCTAAGCATGGCTGAAATTTTTGTTTTTTTTAAACTTTTTTTAGGTGTGAGGTCATTAGGGATTGTACCCAAGACCTCACCATATGCAAGCTACTGAAAAGTTTATAATAAAAGTGAGGTTAGGGGGAATCGAACTTGGATCTTAGCCGAGTAAGTGAACTTAGAAAATAAATTAAAAGAAATTAGGCACATGGGATTCGAACTCGTGTGTCCTTGGCTGAAATTAACATCAGTCCATTCAAGAGTAAAAATAAATAAAATGAGGTTGTGGAGGATCGATCCCACACCCTCTTGGTCTCAAACGAAAAAGGAGAAAAAAAAAAAGGGAAGTGTAGGTGTTGGGGATCGACCTCGGGTCCCCCAATGCCGAAATTTTAAATCAAAATTAATACAAGACTAAGTGTTGCTCAAGGGATTTGAAATCGGGTTTCCTTGCCCAACTCCGTATTGATACATAAGTCTTACGTGAATTAATATTTATGAATGCCTCCCATAGGCATCGAACTCGAGACCTTTGCATACTTACAAGATGCATAAGTCTTGTACCACATAATCTTGGATAAGTATGAGTCACTTAGATGAATTATGAATGAAGCCTCATGTCTTGTACGTATGGGTTCATAAGACCAGCTTACGTTTAAAAATAAATGAACCTAAGATATATGTGACGAAATGATGTGACCCCAGAGGGTTAAGTAAGAGTGTGAAACCCACTAAAAGGCCAAGTGCATTGACATATGACGAAATGAACATTCACGTAAAGGGGTGAGTAATTATGAAGAGCTAATATTTTAAAGTTAATGAATGTGGTGACAACATGATAAGAGGCTAATATGAAAGACGAGATCAATCTCAAATGAGCCTAAGTAAATGTTACCAAAAACGGTACTCACCTATGAGAGTGTAAGATTAATAAAGAGACAAGTCTCTAAGAACACTCTAATGACAGTATTGAGATTAATGCACACTTAATACTAATGATGAGATGAGAAATCATCTAATGAGCAATGATGCCCTCATGCTAGAATCCAGCTTCTATGATGTGTGAGATGAATGTAATGGAACTTTATACGTAGCACTGATAGGCTATCTATGAGTCGCGATTCCTTCTTTCGGGATGGCAGAGGTTCGTGTAAATCTCATGAGATGAGACTGTCCATTTAGGCGGGTATAGGTCTCCTTATATCTCCTAGTCTTTGAACCTATGCAACCAACATAGGATTCTAGCAGGGTTCAATTCCCTATATACACTAGCATGTTTTGGTTTCACTTTGGCCGGTGATTCCACCTCTTTTCGGTGTGTGTAGACACTGGATTTCATGGAGCTCACATTATCTATGTCGGTTAAAGTTAAAGTTCCCAAAGAAAGAATGAGGCCAGCCTCAAGTAATGCACACAATGAAATGAATGATACCAAAGGTGTTTGGATAGGATAATCAAGAGGTGAACTAGACTTAAGTAATGACACTAGGTCATTCTTGATCATTGCACAATGAACACGATGAAAGTCTTAAACAAAATCCAAGGTATATGAATGAATGAAAATGTAGTACTTATGAATGAATGAAGCAGACTCTGTGTTTGCTAAAGAAGGCTCCCAAGTTGAGGTCCCATATGTTGAGCCCTCAGCTGGGAAGTCCTAATGTTAAGTCCGTGATTCCAAGGTATCATGGTATAGAATGGATGATATGTGATATATGTGTGTGCTATATGAAAAGAATGATAATGCATGTTACTCTCATAGCATGACTTTCCTAATCTGATTTTGCAAGTCCAACTGACTTGGCTTTCCATAATACATATCGTTAGAAGAGAGCTATTTTAAATCATGTATGTCCTTGGTGTGTACTTGCATACACCCATACTTAGTACAAGTGTGTACTAATTCCATACAATTCTCTACTTTTAGGTGCAGGTGCAGGTGGACGCTAGAGCTTACGAGACTACATTGAAACTATCCTGACGTGGAGCATTCATCCGGACTTGGTAGGCCCTCATGCTTTCGAGGATGCTTATCTTTTATATTCTATCTTAGAAGTAGGTATGAGCTAGTGGAAGATGTTCCACTAGCGTTTGTTTCTTACTTATTTTCAAACGTCGTATTGGTGCCATTTTGGTAACTTTATATTTATTCAATTATAAATTATTTCCTTCATTTGAATATCTTATTATTTGATGGTTGTTGTGAACTGATGTGATATAATGCAATTCTTCCTATGAAGTCTATGTATACTTCAAAGCAAACAAAAGTTTAAAATTTTCCGCTAAAATTAACCTATACGATGTAATAAGGACGTATGTAGGCTTGTCTGCAACCTCCGAGAGGTCAACGATGCCAGTTTCGGCTAGAGTCTAGACCCAGTCGTGACAAATGTAGTATCAGAGCCTTAGGTTAAATTCCAAGGATAATAAGTTCACATCAACCACATCGGTAGTTTCTAAGTTATGGTAGTGAAGTGCACCACTATCATGAATTAGAGACTGCATGATGCGTAGGAAAATTTCCCTTATTCTAATCTTATCGTTCTTCCCTCAATGTATGATTTCTTGGTGTTATGAGCGTATCTAACATCAATTCTTATTTTTCCAGAAAATGAACACAAGGGGGAACGCTGGTCGAGGAAGAGTAGGAGCAGCTGCTGGGGGCAACCAAGTTCCACCCCAGGCTTCAGCTGCAGGAGTGGCCATGCCAGTTAACCCAGCTGGGTTGACTTATGCGGAGGTGCAGACCGCTTTGGAACAGATGGATCAAGCCAACACTGTGCAGGCCCAGGCTATGACGGCCCAGGCTAACAGATAGGAGGTTCAGCGGGAGAACGCACCAGCCCACAACATGGCGAACAGGTTGCGGGATTTTATAAGGATGAATCCTCCAATCTTTACACGATCTAAGACTACAGAGGATCCTCAGGAGTTCGTGGAAGAGGTCCAGAAGATTTTGGTGGCAATGGGGGCCACGGAGATTGAGAATGATGAGCTGGCCTTGTACCAGCTGAAGGATGTTGCACAGGCTTGGTGCAAGATATGGCAGGATAGTAGGGCGTTGGGCGGAGGTCCGATCACATGGGAGTTGTTTAAGACAGCCGTTCTGGAGAGGTTCTTCCCCAGAGAGATGAGAGAGGCTAAGGTTGAGGAATTCATCAACCTTAAGCAGGGCTCGATGACTGTCAGGGAGTATTCCCTGAAATTCGTAAAATTGTCCAGGTATGCCACTTCCCTTGTGTCGAACAGCAGGGACGAGATGAGCAGGTTTCTTATAGGAATCTCAGAGGACTTGGAGGAGGAGTGTTGGGCTGCGATGCTCCATGACAGCATGGACTTGTACAAGATGATGGTACATGTCCAGCAGATTGAGGACAGGAGGAAGAAGAGGAGAGTCCGTGAGGTCAGGAGGCCTAACCCTTATGACCAGACAGGTTCGAGCAGTGGTGGTGGCAGGAGCACTTTCGGAGTTCGTGATCAGCCTAGATTTAAGAAAGGGCATCAGAGTTCAGGGAACTCTAACTCTCAGAGGAGTGCAGCACCCTGAGAAGGCAGACCCGAGCCCAAGAAGGGAAATGGACATGATGTGCAGCGTCCTAGAAAGAAATGTGGCAAGTGTGGTCGTATTCACAGTGGAGAGTGCAGACTAGGCACAAATGCCTGTTTTGGTTGCGGGAAGAGAGGACATATGGTCAGGGACTGTCCACATAATAGGGGTCAGGCTGTAGGTAATGCTCAGCCTAGGCCTAATCCCCAGAATGCTACTGCAGCCGAGCCTCCTAAGAGGAACAGATTCTACGCCTTGAAGGGCAGGGAGGAGCAGGAGAAGTCTGCTGATCTGGTCACAGGTATGCTGCAAGTCTTCTCAACCTCTGTTTATGCTTTACTTGATCCAGGTTCTATGCTTTCTTTTGTGACTCCCTTGCTTGCTCTTACTTTTGAAACACTACCTAAGATTTTGCATGATCCTATCGTGGTTAGTACTCCCTTAGGAGAAAATGTAAGAGCTGATAGGGTTCATAAAGATTGCCCAATAGTAGTATGTGGAAAGACTATGTGTACAAACCTTGTTGAGTTACCCATGAATGACTTTGATATTATACTTGGTATGGACTGGCTCTATAATTGTTATGCCTTCATGGATTGTCATAGTAGGGTTGTGAGATTCCGTTTCCCTAATGAAGTAGAACTGTTCTGGGAGGGGTACAATTCGAGTCGTTGAAGTCCCTTCATTTCAAACATAAAAGCTAATAAAATGATGTCCAAGGGATTGTTATGCCACCTTGTGAGTGTCAATGATCTGGATCATGACATTCCTTCCATAAACTCTGTGCCTGTAGTGAATGAGTTCCAAGATGTTTTCCCCGATGATTTGCCTGGAGTCCCTCCCCCTTGAGATATTGATTTTGGTATATACTACCAAACCGATTTCAATTCCTCCCTACAGAATGTCTCCAGTTGAACTCAAAGAGTTGAAGATGCAGTTAAAAGATCTGACTGATAAGGGCTTTATCCAGCCGAGCATATCCCCTTGGGGCGCTCCAGTGCGGTTTGTGAAAAAGAAAGATGTAACCCTTAGGATGTGTATCGATTATCGGCAGCTCAACAAAGTCACTATAAAGAAAAATTATCCACTTACCAGAATAGATGACTTATTCGATCAACTCCAAGGGTATAGTTTCTTCTCAAAGATTGTTCTTCATTCCGGATATCATCAGCTTAGGGTTAGGGATGAAGATATCCCAAAGACAGCCTTTCGTACCCATTATGGTCATTATGAGTTCCTAGTCATGTCATTTGGTCTCACTAATGCACTAGCTGCATTTATGGACCTCATGAACCGAGTTTTCCGTGAATACCCTGATTCTATCGTCCTAGTATTCATTGATGACATCCTCATCTACTCTAAGATCAAGGAAGAGCATGAACAACATTTGAGACTAACCTTGCAGGTACTTAGACAACATCAGATGTATGCCAAATTCAGCAAGTGTGAATTTTGGCTTAGATCGGTGACCTTCCTGGGTCATGTTGTGTCCGATCATGGTGTGGAGGTGGACCCCAGGAAGACTGAGGCTATTAAGAACAGGCCAAGACCTCTTACTCCCACTGATATCCATAGCTTTCTGGGATTGGCTAGTTACTATCGCAGGTTCGTGGAGGGTTTTTCTTCCATTGCTGCCCGACTGACAACTTTGACTAAGAAGAAAGCCAAGTTCGAATGGGCGGAGACTTGTGAGAAGAGTTTCCAGGAGCTCAAGGACAGACTCACTTCAGCCCCAGTGCTTACATTGCCTAAATGTGGTGAGAATTACACTGTTTATTGTGACGCATCTAGGGTTGGTTTGGGTTGTGTTCTTATGCAGGGTTGTAAGGTGATAGCCTATGCGTCCAGACAACTCAAGGTTCATGAGAAGATTATCCCACTCATGACGTGGAGGCACTACTTGTACGGGGTGCATGTGGATGTGTTCCAAACCACAAGAGTCTCCAGTACGTGTTCAAGCAGATGGAGTTGAATCTATGTCACTGGAGATGGTAGGAGCTATTGAAGGACTATGACATGAGTGTCCACTACCATCCAGGGAAGGCAAATGTTGTAGCTGATGCTTTGAGCAGGTTGAGCATGGGGAGTACAACCCATGTTGATGATGGGAAGAAGGAGTTGGTGAAGGATATACACAGACTGGCCAGACTGGGTGTGCGGTTGATGGCTTCTACTAGAGGGGGTGTTTCAGTTCATCCCAGTTCTGAATCATCCTTTGCAGCTGAAGTCAAGAAGGGTCAGCATCTTGATCCTGTGTTGATGGAGTTGAAGGACTCAGTGCTGGTAAAGATGAATGAGTCCTTTGCTTTGGGAGGTGACGGCATACTTAGGTACCAGGACAGGCTGTGTGTACCAGATGTGGATGATTTGCAGACCAAGATTGTTGCAGAGGCCCATGTTTCCAGGCATTCGATACATCCAGGTTCCACCAAGATGTATCATGACCTCAAGCAGATCTATTGGTGGGATGCATGAAGGACATTACTGCATATGTGGCCAGGTGTCCTAATTGTCAGCAGGTTAAGGCGGATCACCTTAAGCCTGGTGGTGTCACTCAGATGATTGAGGCTCTGACTTGGAAATGGGAGGCCATTAACATGGACTTCGTGGTTGGTCTTCCGAGGACTAGGAGACATCATGACTCCATATGGGTTATTGTGGACAGAATGACTAAGTCTGCCCACTTTATCCCTGTGAAGTCTACTTACAGGGCCGAGGATTATGTGAGACTCTACATTGATGAGATTGTGAGGTGGCATGGGATTTCTTTATCTATCATTTCGGATAGAGGAGCTCAGTTCACTTTGAATTTCTGAAGATCCCTCCAGAAGAGCTTAGGCACGCAGGTAAAGCTCAGTACTGCTTTCCATCCTCAGACAGATAGTCAGGCAGAGCGCACCATTCAGACATTGGAGGACATGTTGAGGGCGTGTGTGATTGACTTCAGGGGTAGTTGGGACGACCATCTGCCATTGATAGAGTTCTCGTATAATAACAGCTATCACTCCAGCATTGAGACGGCACCGTTTGAGGCACTGTATGGTAGGAGGTGTAGGTCTCCAGTTGGGTGGTTCGAGGTTGGAGAGTCATCTATTTTGGGTCCAGAGATCATTCATGAGGCCTTAGAGAAGGTTAGGGTGATTAGGGACAGTTTGGCTACTTCTTACAGTCGGCAGAAGTCTTATGCAGATAACAGGAATCCGCCCTTAGAGTTTGATTTTGGTGACCAGGTTTACTTGAAGATATCACCCATGAAGGGGGTGATGAGGTTTGGCAGGAAGGAGAAGTTGAGTCCGAGGTACGTTGGGCCATACGAGATTCTACAGCGTGTGGGTGAGGTGGCCTATGAGTTGGTGTTTCCTGCGGAGCTAGCTTCTGTTCATCCAGTCTTTCATGTCTCTATGTTAAAGAAGTGCCTTGGTGATCCAGCATCGATTATTCCTGTTGAAGGTTTAGGGGTTGATGAAGACTTGTCCTATGAGGAGGTTCCTGTTGAGATTTTAGACCGGCAGGTGAAGCGGCTGAGAAACAAGGAGGTTGCCATAGTGAAGGTATTGTGGAGAAACCATCTTGTTGAGGGTGCTACGTGGGAGGCCGAGGCCGGTATGACACAATAAGACACAATAACCCCTTGGACATCATTTTATTGGCCTTAAGGTTTTGAATCAAGGGATTAGGACGACTCGAGTTGTACACCTCCCAGACTAGCTCTTCTTCATTAGGGAAACGAAATCTCACCACTCTACTACGACAATCCATACAAGCATAACAACTGTGAAGCCAGTCCATGCCAACAATAACATCAAAATCATGCATGGGTAACTCAACCAAGTCTGCACACATAGTCTTACCACTTACAACTATTGGGCAATCCTTGTATACTCTATCAGTTCTTACATTTTGTCCTAAAGGTGTACTAACCACCATAGGATCATGCAGAACTTCAGGCAATATCTCAAAAGTGAGAGCAAGCAAAGGAGTTACAAAGGAAAGCATAGACCCTGGATAAGGTAAAGCATAAACAGAAGTTGAGAATACTTACTGCATACCTGTGACCACATCAGCGGACTTCTCTTGCTCCTCCCTGCCTTTCAGGGCATAGAACATGTTCCTCTTAGGAGGCTCGGCTGCTATTGTACCCTGTGGATTAGGCCTAGGATGAGCATTACCTCCAGCCTGACCTTTGTTCTGTAGGCAGTCTCTAACCATGTGCCCACTCTTACCACAACCGAAACAAGCATTAGTGCCCTGTCTGCACTATCCACTGTGAGCACGGCCACACTTAGCACAGTTCTTTTTGGGTTGCTACATCTCACCTCCATTGCCCTTCTTGTGATCAGATCTGCCTCCTCTAGGTGTTTTACTCCTCTGAGAATTAGAGTTCCCAGAACTCTACTGCCCCTTTTTGAACTTGGGCTGCTCACGGACGCCAAAATTGTTTTTGTGGCCTCCATGGCTGGGACCTGTATGATCTTGAGGCTTAGGCCTCCTAGAATCACGAACGCCCCTCTTCTTGCGGCTGTCCTCTACCTGCTGGACATACACCATCAACCTTGAGAGGTCCATGTTATCATGGAGCATCGCAGACTGACACTCCTTCTATAGATCTCCATTGATTCCTGTGTGAAACCTGCTCGTCTCATCCCTGCTATTAGATACAAGGGAAGTAGCATACCTGGATAGTTTAACAAACTTCAGTACTTATGTCATCCTTACTGTAAGATACAAAGGAAAGTAGCATACCTGGATAGTTTAACAAACTTCAGGGAATACTCCTTGACTGTCATTGATATCTGCTTAAGGTTGATAAAATCCTCAACCATTGCCTCCCTCATCTCCCTGGGAAAGAATCTCTCCAGGAAGGTTGTCTTAAACAGCTCCCAAGTGACCGAAACTCCGCCCAAAGCTTGGCTATCCTGCCACATCTTGCACCAAGTCTGTGCTACATCCTTGAGCTGATAGGAAGCCAACTCAGCCTTCTCAGTATCTGTGGCCCCCATAGCTACCAATATATTATGCACCTCGTCCATAAATTCCTAGGATCCTCTAAAGCCTTAGACCCCGTGAAAATAGGAGGGTTCATCCTCGTGAAATATCTCAGCCTGTCATCCATGCTACGAACCGGTGGGTTCTCCCTCTGAACATTCTGCCGGTTGACCTGGTCAGTCAAGGCCTGGGCCTGCATAGTGATGGCCTGTGCCATCTGGGCCAGAGATGACCACACCTCCGCATTAGTCAACCTAGCTGGGTTAACCGGCATAGCCACTCCTTTAGCTAGAACCTGGGGTGGAACCTGATTGTCCCCAGCAGCTGCTCCTCCTCTCCTCCGACCAATGGTTCTCCTAGTATTCATTCTTTGAAAACAACAAGGATTGATGTTAGACACGCTCATAACACCAAGAAAATCAGACATTACGAATAGCACGATAAGATCAGAAGAAGGGAAATTTTCCTATGCATCATGCAGTCTCTAATTCTGGATAGTGGTGCACTTCACTACTAGACAAGACTGGTGTCGTTGACCTCTCAGAGGTCGTAGACAAGCCTTCTTACGTCATTCTTACTTCATCTAGATTAATTTTAGCCGAAAATTTGAAACTTTTTGTTCCTTATAATGCATAAAGGTCATTCTACTTACATTCATAATGTTCACAATCAACCATCTAACATTAAGATTATAAACTGAAAGAAATAGTTCAATACTGCATTAAATGTATAATTGCCAAAATGGCACCAATACAATGTCTGAAATAAAAACGGAAAGAAACACTATTGTAACATACTCCACTAGCTAAATCCTACATCTAAGCTAGATAGTAAAGGTAGACATCCTCGAAAGCATGAGGGCCTACCAAGTCCAGATGAAATCTCCACGTCCGGATAGCTGCAACGTCAAACTTTAAGCTCTAGCGTGCACCAGTGCCTGCACCTAAAAATATAGAGTTGTATGGTATTAGTACACACTTGTACTAAGTATGGGTATATGAAAGCACACACCAAGGACATGCATGAGTAAGAAAAGCTCTTTCCTAACAATATGATTATGGAAAGTCAAGTCAGTGGACTTGCCAAATTGGGATTAGGAAAGTTAGTGAGCCTTCCTAATTTGGATTAGGAAAGTTAGTGAGCCTTCAAAATTTGGATAAGGAAAGTCATGTTATGAGAGTAACATGCATCATCATACTTATCATATTGCACACAGCACATAACATCTTAAACATAACACATATCATATTTCCTATAGCACATAACATCTTTCATATAATTCATTCATATGCCATGAGACATTGGAATCATGGACTTGACATTAAGACTTCCCAAAAGGGAGGGCTCAACATATGGGACCTCAACTAAGGAGTCTTCATTAGCAAACACAGAGTCTGCTTCATTCATTCATACGTACTTTATTTCATTTCGTTTATAGGATAGTGTGAACACCAACTATACCTAGGATGTAGTTTAAGACTTTCATCGGGTTCGCTGTGCAATGACCAAGAATGACCTAATGTCATTACTTGAGTCTAGCTCACCTCTTGTTTATCCTATCCTAACACCTTTGGTATCATTCATTTCATTATGTGCATCATTTGAGGCTGGCCTCATTCATTCATTGGGAACTTTAACTTTAACTGACATAGATCATGTGAGTATAAAGTTCCATTACATTCAAATCATACGTCATGGAAACTGGCTTCTAGTATGAGGACATCATAGCTCAATAGATGATTTCTCATCTCATCATTAGTACTAAGTATACTTTATTCTCAATACTTTCATTAGAGTGTTCATAGAGACTGGTCTCTTCATTAACTCTACACTCTCATAGGTGAGTACATTTTGGTAACATTTACTTAGGATCATTTGAGATTGCTCTCATCTTTTACATTAGCCTCTTATCATGTTGTCACCACATTCATTAACTTTAGCACATTGCTCTTCATAATTACTCACCCCTTATTACGTGAATGTTCATTTCATCATATGCCAATGCACTTGGCCATTTAGTGTGTTTCACACTCTTACTTAACCCTTCTAGGGTTTCATCATTTCATTACATAATATTCATTCCATTGTATGCCAATACACTTGGCCATTTAGTGTGTTTTACACTCTCACTTAACCCTTTTAGGTTTACATCATTTCATTACATACATCTTAGGTTCACTTATTTTTAAACGTATGTTAGAATTATGGGTCTATACATACAAGCCATGATGCTTCATTCATAGTTCATTTAAGTGATTCATGTCTTCCTAAGATTATGTGGTACAAGACTTATACATCTTGTAGGTATGCCAAGATCTCGATTTCGATCTAAGTAGGCGGCATTATTCTTGAACATTTAATTCACGTATGACTTATGTATCAATATGGAATTTGGGCAGGGGAACCCGATTTCGAATTCCTTGGACAACACTTACATTTTTCATTTATTTTATTTTGGTCCACACGGCTTGGGGACCCAAGATCGAGCCCCAACACCTTCATTTTATTTTTCCCTTAGTTTTTCTCTTCATTTTTCGCTCAATGGGATTGAGAGGATGTGGGATCGAACCCCCACAACCTCATTTTCTTTTAATTTCTTTTCTTTAAACTCTCTCTCCCTTGGCCGAGGGGTTGTGGGTTCGAACCCCCACAGCCCCTTTTATTTTTTTATTTATTTTTACTTGACTATTTCGCATTGACCATGAGGTTGTGGGATCAAACCCCCACAACCTCACTTTATTTTTCTTGTAATTATCCTCTACTTCCTAGAGGTCATGGGTTCATCCCACGCCTCACATTTCTTTTATTTTCATTTCTAATTCTCCTTAAATCTGCCTAAGAGGTCGTGGGTTCGATTCCCACACCTCACATTTATTTTCTTTTTATTTTTCTTTAAGTTCTGACTGAGAGGTTGTGGGTTCGAATCCCACTCCTCTCAATTCTTAATTTCATACATTATTTTCCAGCCAGGAGTACCCAAGTTCGAACCCCCTCAGCCCCATTTCTTTATTCACGTTTTAGTGCTTTTCACGGGTGAGCGCGGGTTCGATCCCTAATGACCTCACCTAATTTATACTCATTTAAAATTCCAGATTTGTTCATCTATGTTTAGCCGAAACCAAACTTGTAATTTGCTGGAAATTTTGTCACGTTTCCAGCTTACTTCCTTCAACATTTACACATGAATTCATAGGGTAATTCGTAGATCATTTAATACATTTTTGGGTGCATTTTTCATAGATTCGTTTAACCAAGAGATTAACACTCAAATCAGTCACATTTCACCTCATATGAACATCACGATTTACATAAACAAATACAAAGAACTACCATGTCATTTCAAGTCCTAAACCATGACCAAAAGCCACGACAACACACCCAAACGTACATAGTCACATTTTCGGAAAAACATCAACGTAAGTCACATAATTCCAAACATACATATAAACACATAATCATCACGAAAACACGTTTCATCCCTAGTTTTCTACCAGCAAACATAACCAACCTATGATTTAATGGGAGCTAGTGACGGGGACATGCAACGGGGAACAATCCCTAGTTTTCGGAATTGATTCGTCTGAACCTTAGGGGTCTCTTGGGAAAGGGACCAAGAGAGAAGAGAACTCATACCATTTATGACGTTCAAACCTCGACTTGCTGCCCAAAAAATTCTCCAAAGATCACGTCCAAATCCCCTCAATGTCAACACCAACTCGACGAACAAACTTCTCTTTGCCTACGTAATTGATTTCGTTTGTTTTCTTTTATTTTCGTTGTCAGTTTTTCAAGTGTGAAGAACTTTTGTTTACCTACTGTTTTTGAAGTTATTTGGCAGAGAGAATCGTGAAAAAGAAGAGAGATTGAACGTGAAAGTGAGATAGACGTGAGAGGAGAGAGTTACCTTAGGCTTAGGAGTCTAGTTTAGGACTTAGTCAAATAAGGTTTTTATTAAATATTAAAAATCTGATTTCCCTTTTTATTTCATAAGATAATAAATAATAAATATTAATTAATTACATTAATTTATCAACTTAAATAAAAAACAACTTTAATTCATTGCTTCCACCTAGGTTCGAACCCGGGTGGAGCAAGACTTCACTTCAAGAGCCAATTTTCGGCCCTCTCTCCCCAAAATGCCCCTACACCTTATTAATTAAATAATTAATTATATATTTAGGGTAATTACGATACTACCCTTAGCCTAGAAAAAGACCATTTTACCCCTTGACCCTCCAAAACTATGATGTTCCCTTTTTAAGTCCGGTAAAGACTCATTCGAGTAAATCTTCGTATTAGAGAACCCTACATGGTTGGACCCAACTTTTCCAAGATCAACTAACTCCCCAAGTTAGTTGGCTTGGATGTAGCAAGGGTTCAGAGGACTGGTTCTACGCGCATCAATCCGTGTGAACCCAGTCTAATCGTAGGCACTCTAGACACATTAAGCATTACTTAGCATATCCATTTTTAGGGTTGTTACAATGAGAGTGTAAGATTAATAAAGAGACCAGTCTCTAAGAACACTCTAATGACAGTATTGAGATTAATGAACACTTAATACTAATGATGAGATGAGAAATCATCTAATGAGCAATGATGCCCTCATGCTAGAATCCAGCTTCTATGATGCGTGAGATGAATGTAATGGAACTTTATACGGAGCACCGATAAGCTAGCTATGAGTCGCGATTCCTTCTTTCGGGAAGGCAGAGGTTCGCATAAATCTCATGAGATGATACTGTCCATTTAGGCGGGTATGGGTCTCCTTATATCTCCTAGTCTTTGAACCTATGCAGACAATATAGGGTTCTATAGCAGGGTTCAATTCCCTATATACGCTAGCATGATTTGGTTTCACTTTGGTCGGTGATTCCACCTCTTTTCGGTGTGGGGTAGACACTGGATTCATGGAGCTCACATGATCTATGTCGGTTAAAGTTAAAGTTCCCAAACAAAGAATGAGGCGAGCCTCAAGTAATGCACACAATGAAATGAATGATACCAAATGTGTTTGGATAGGATAATCAAGAGGTGAACTAGACTCAAATAATGACACTAGGTCATTCTTGGTCATTCCACAGTGAACTCGATGAAAGTCCTAAACAAAATCCTAGGTATATGAATGAATGAAAATGAAGTACGTATGAATATATGAAGCAGAGTGTTTGCTAAAGAAGGCTCCCAAGTTGAGGTCCCATATGTTGATCCCTCAGTTGGGAAGTCCTAATGTTAAGTCCGTGATTTCAAGGTCTCATGGTATAGAATGGATGATATGTGACATATGTGTGTGCTATATGAAATATGTTATGTGTTGTGTGCAATATGAAAAGAATGATAATGCATGTTACTCTCATAGTATGACTTTCCTATTCTAATTTGGCAAGTCCAACTGACTTGGCTTTCCATAATACATATCGTTAGGAGAGAGCTATTCTATATCATTCATGTACTTGGTGTGTACTTGCATACACCTATACTTAGTACAAGTGTGTACTAATTCCATACAATTCTCTACTTTTAGGTGCAGGTGCAGGTGGATGCTAGAGCTTACGAGACTACGTTGAAACTATCCAGACGTGGAGAATTCTTCTGGAATTGGTAGGCCCTCATACTTTTGAGGATGCTTATCTTTTATATTCTAGCTTAGAAGTAGGTATGAGCTAGTGGAGGATGTTCCACTAGCGTTTCTTTATTACTTATTTACAGACGTCGTATTGGTGCCATTTTGGTAACTTTATATTTATGCAGTTATGAACTATTTCCTTAATTTGAATATCTTATTATTAGATGGTTGTTATGAACTGATGTGATATAATGCAGTTCTTAGTATGAAGTCTATGTATACTTCAAAGCAAACAAAAGTTTTAAAATTTCCGCTAAAATTAACCTATACGATGTAATGAGGACGTATGTAGGCTTGTATGCGACCTCCGAGGGGTCAACGATGCCGGTTTTTGCTAGAGTCTAGACCTCAGTCGTGACAAACGTGGTATCAGAGCCTTAGGTTAAATTCCAAGGATAATAAGTTCATATCAACCACATCGACTAGTTTCTAAGTTATGGCAGTGAAGAACCAGCGTCGTTAACCTCTCAGAGGTCACACACAAGCCTCTTCTTAGCTTTCATCACAATTATAAAGGTAAATTTGCGGAAAATTTAAAACTTTTTAATACTTATCGAAGCATACACATACTTCATATAGTACTGCATAACAGTGATATTCTAATAGCTCAAACTAAACAACCATATATTAAAGATTAAATAATTGAAATAAATGATCGTAATAATAATAATAGTTTGTCAATCGGCCTTATTACAAACGCTTGAAAAAATGTTTGAATTGAAATGCTAGGGACTATCTCCACCAGCTATGTCTGATGTACTAAGCTAGAATAATAAATGTAGCATCCTCGAACTTAAGAGGACCTTCCAAAGTCTGAAGATCACTAATCCCAACTACTTCGTCGAATCCTCAATCTTCTCTAGGACCTGCACCTATAAAAATAGTAATAATATATGGGCTTAGTACACACCTTCACTAAGTATGGGTGTATGCACATAAACACATAAGGACTATGCATGATCAAGGAAAGCTCTTCCTAAAGCAACATGTCGTTTCTGGAAAGTTAAGTTGCTTTACTTTCTTAAATCATTACTTATGATTCATGCTATGAATATGACATTTTATCATGCAATTAAGGCACAAACCTCATTTTCTATATGAAAATAATACCTTGGAATCATGAACATAATATTAGAACAACTTAAACAAAAGTTTATTATTTTGCTCCCTTAGGCCGAGAGGTACTATTCCCAGACTTAGTTTATTTTTCAGTCTTTTCTTCTTTCTGTTGTGTAGTTCAATGATCTCCTTTGATCCTATGTCTTACTTACAAGTGCAATGATTCATCGTAATCCCATACCTACAACGAATCGAGTAAGTAATACACAAGACTAAGGAAATGATTTGGCCAACCTACTCACGAGTTATACTTCTCATTCTTATTAAATTGGGTATGAATGTATTATATGCCAATATTTATTGCTTGTGCCCATTAGTTGATTATTTGAGATATGTAGATCTTGGGACATATATTCATACTCCAATATTGCCTCAAACCACCAACTTGTTAATACCTTATTCTTATCAAACACTGGTGATTGACATTCTTAAGCTCTTACTTACTTAGCTCACTTTGAACTTACGTTTCTACTTCTTTGATCTGTTGTTCACTTTGAACATGCTACTTTCATTCTTTCTAACTTCTTTAAAGAAATCCTTAGCATTAATGAAAGTAGATCATGCGAGCTAACATGAAATCCAGTGTCTCCCCCACACTTAAAAGGGGTGGTTCATCTATTAAAGTGAACCAATTTCAGTGTCTACCCCACACCGAAAAGGGGGGTTCACCGGCTAAAGTGAAACCAAGTCAGTGACTTCCTCACACCGAAAAGAGGGGTTCACGGCTGAAGTGAACCGAATACTTTCCTGAGCTTTAACCGACATAGATCATGTGAGCTAAACATGAAATACGGTGTCTTTCCCACACCGAAAAGAGGTGGAATCACCGGCCAAAGTGAAACCTACTGCCTAGCATTCTTAGGTGGAGGCATCTTGTAACAACCCTAAAAATGAATAAGATAAATACTTAAGGTGTCAAGAATGCTTGCGATTAGACCAAGGTTTACACGGATTGATACGCCTAGAACCAGACCTCAGAACCCTTACTATGACCAAGCCAACTAACTTGGGGAGTTAATTGAGCTTGGAAAGGTTTGAACCAACCATGTGAGGCTCTCGAAAACGAAGATTTAATCGAAAGAGTCTTTACCGGACTTAAAAGAAGAAATTTTAAGTTTTGAGGGTCCAGGGGTAAAATGGTCTTTCCCAAGCCAAGGGTAATATTGTAATTACCCTGAGGAATTAATTAATTAATTAATTTAATTAAAAAGAGCAATTCAGGTTGGGGCGACCCGAAGTGACCCATTTTCGCAAATGATATGTCACTCGGGTTCGAGCCCTACTAGAGGCGATGAATTGATGATTTAATCATCAATTAAAATCTGATTCATTAAGGGCAAAAGGGTCCTTTCACGTATTAGTTGAAATAAATCAGATTTCATTAATTTAATTAAACCCTATTTTGACTAAGTCTTGAGTTAAGACTCCTAAACCTAAGCTAACACTCTCCTAATCACGTCTATGACCTCACACGTTCAACAAACTCTATCAGTCACGTTTTGCTCTCTGCCAATTATTGTTGAAGAACTGATAATATAACAAAAAATTCTTCACACTTGTAGAACTCACTAAAAAGTCTAAGAAAGCAAGTTAATCAAAAACGTTAAGGCAAGGGAGATTTCTGTCGAATTGGTGGTGATGCTTTAGGTGAATTGGGCGTGGTCTTGGAGACAAGTTTGGGCAGCAACCTCACATTTGAACAACGTCAAAAAGGTATGGGTTTCTTCTTTCTTGGTCCATTTCCCAAGAGGCCCCTTACAATTCAAAATATTCACTCCAAAACTAAGGTTGTTCCCCGTTGCATGTCCTTGTCACTAGCTCCCAAATGATTTCGTAGGTTGGGTATTTTGTGCTGGTAGATTTAGGCATGTATGATGTTTGTATTGAAAGTGAATATGTATATGTGCTTGAAATCACGAAGATGAAAATCAAGGTGTGATCAAAAAGAAAAAAAAAAGGGTGTGTGTGTGCGCGTTGGACATGATGTTAGCCACTGTTTTTGGAGAAGTGTAAATGCATGTATTTCTTGTATTTTATGTGTTGAAGTTATGCACAAAGTGATGTTCATTGTGATGAAATATGGTTGATTGAATAACAATCTTTTAACCAAATAAACTTATGAAAGATGCGCCTAAAAATGTGCTAAAACGATTTATGAATGCACCCTTTGAATCATGTGCAAATGTTCATGAAAATGAGTTGAAGAATGACGAAAATTTCTAGCAACTATGCAATACTAATTTAAGCTAAAACTTAACAAGGAAATCTCGAAAATTAACGCATGTTAAAGAGGTGAGGCCACCAGGATTCCAACCTGTGACCTCACCCTTTAGCTACTGATTTCGCGAAAAGGGGAAAAAAAATAGGGCTGGGGGGAATCAAACCTGGCCACTGGATTTCGCGAAAAAAGAAAAAGGAAAATGGGGCTGGGGGGAATCGAACCTAGCTACACTGAGTTCGCGAGAGAATAAAAGAAAAAGGGGGTTGGGGGATTCAAACTCGCGACACTGGGGGAGAAAGAAGAGAAAAATAAATCAAACAATTAGATGGGAGGTGTGGGATTCGAACCCACGACCTCTAGGCAGTGAGTGAAGAAGAAAAATTAAAGAAAAGAGAATGGGAGGCGTGGGAATCGAACCCATGACCTCAAGGCTGGAAAGGGGAAAGGCGAAATTTAATTAAAGAAATAAAGTGAGGCTGTGGGGGTTCGATCCCACAACCTCGCTGCCACTCGCCTAACTTAATGAATTGTTAATTAAAAAAAATAAAGTTAGGAGGTTGTGGGGGTTCGAACCCACCACCTCACAGCCTCAGCGAAATTAAAGTTTAAATAAGGACGTTGTGGGGGTTCGAACCCACAACCTCCCTATCCCAGCAAAAATTTAAGGGAAATACAAGAAGCTGTGGGGGTTTGATCCCACAACCTCTTGGTTTAGGCGAATTGGGACAAGGAGAATTTAAGGAAAAATAAAAAGGGGTTGTGGGGGTTCGAACCCACAACCCTTCGGCCAACTTAAGAGAAAAATTAAGTAGAAAATTAATGATACGATATTAATATTGGGATTTACTCTAGAGTTAAACTATTATGAATATTAAAAATAAAATCATTGAAAAATGTAAATGATATCCAAGTGATTCGAAATTGGGTTTCCTTGCCCAAATTTCCGTATTGATACATAAGTCATACGTGAACAAAATATCCAAGAATAATGCCACCTACTTAGATTGAAATCAATATCTTGGCATGTAAACAAGATACATAAGTCTTGTACTACATAATCTTAGGAATGTATGACTTACTTAACGAAATATGAATGAAGCCTCATGGCTTGTGTGTGTAGACTCATAAGTCTAGCATACGTTTAAAAGTAAGTGAACCTAAGATTTATGTACTGAATGATGAAATGAACAATGAAATGATGAAACCCTAGAAGGGTTAATTAAGGGTATGAAACACACCAATGGCCAAGTATATTGGCATATGATGAAATGAACATTCACGTAAAATGAGGTGAGTAAATATGAATAGTAAATGTGCTAATGACAATGAATGTGGTGACAACATGATATGAGGCTAATGCTAATGATGAGAGCAATCTCAAATGAGCCTATGTAAATGTTACTAAAACGTACTCACCTATGAGAGAGTAAGATAATGAAGAGACCAGTCTCTATGAACACTCTAATGAAAGTATTGTGATTAACACACTTAATACTAATGATGAGATGAGAAATAATCTAATGAGCTATGATGTCCTCATACTAGAAGCCAGCTTCCATGACGAATGAGTTGAACAAAATGGAACTTTATACTGAGCACCGATAGACTAGTTATGATCGGTGATGCCTTCTTTCGGGAAGGGCAAAGGTTCACGTAACTCTCATGAGATGAGACTGTCCGGCTTGCCGGGTATGGGTCTCCTTATATCTTATGGTCTTCAAACCTATACTGCCAATATAGGGATATGGCGGGGTTAAATTCCCATATACGCTAGCAAGGTTTGGATCACCTTGGCCGGTGACTCCACCTCTTTTTGGTGTGGGGGAGACACTGGATTTCATGATGCTCACATGATCTATGTCGGTTAAAGTTAAGTTCCCAATGAATGAATTAGGCCAGCCTCAAATGAAGCACATAATGAAATGAATGATACCAAAGATGTTAGGATAGGATAATCAAGAGGTGAGCTAGACTCAGGTAATGACATTAAGTTATTCTTGATCATTGCACAGCAAACCCGATGAAAGTCTTAAACAATACCCTAGGTATAGCTGGTGTTCACACTAACATATGAACGAAATGAAATGAAGTACGTATGAATGAATGAAGCAGACTCTGAGTTTGCTAATGAAGACTCCCTAGTTGAGGTCCCATATGTTGAGCCCTCATTTTGGAAAGTCTTAATGTCAAGTCCATGATTCCAAGGTCTCATGGAATATGAATGAATGATATGAAAGAAGCTATGTGTTATATGTTATGATATGTGCTATATGAAGATGTTATGTGCTGTGTGCAATATGATGTTTATGATGATGCATGTTACTCTCATGGCATGACTTTCCTAATCCAAATTTGGAAAGCCCACTGACTTTCCTAATCCAAATTTGGAAGGTTCACTAACTTTCCTAATCTCAATTTGGCAAGTCCACTGACTTGACTTCCCATAATCATGTTGTTAGGAAAGAGCTATCTTTTCTCATGCAAGTCCTTGATGTGTGATTGCATATACCCATACTTAGTACAAGTGTGTACTAACCCTATACAACTATACTATTTTTAGGTGCAGGCACAAGTGGATGATAAAGCATAGGATCGTTGTTGCAGTTATCCGGACGTCCAGCATTAATCCGGAGTTGGTAGGTCCTCATGCTTTCGAGGATGCTACTTTTTACATTCTAGCTTTGTTTGAGAGTTGAGCTAGTGGAGCATGTTCCACTAGCGTTTCTTTCCTGTTTTTATGAAGACTTTGTATTGGTACCATTTTGGCAATTATACACTTAATACTTATTGAACTATTTCTTTCAGTTGCTTATCTCTTAATGTTAGATGGTTGATGGTGAACAATTATGAAATGATAAGAATGTTTAACAAGTATGTTAAGAAACAAAAAGTTTCAAATTTTCCGCTAAAATTAACCTAGATGAAGTAAGAATGATGTAAGTAGGCTTGTCTGCGACCTCTGAGAGGTCAACGACGCTAGTCTCGTCTGGGTCTAGATTCCGGTCATGACAAAGTTGGTATCAGAGCACTAGGTTAAATTCCGATAATAATGAGTTCACATCAACCACATTGAGTAGTTTCTAAGTCATGGTAGTGAAGTGCACCACTATCCTGGATTAGAGACTGCATGATGCGTAGGAAAATTTCCCTTTTTCTGATTTTATCGTGCTTTTCCTAAAGTTTAATTTCTTGGTGTTATGAGCGTATCTAACATCAATCTTTGTTGTTTTTAGAGAATGAATACTAGGAGGGCTATTGGTCAGAGGAGAGGAGGTGCAGCTGCTGGGGGCAATCAAGATCCACCCCAGGCTCCAGCTGAAGGAGTGGCTATACCAGTTAACCCAGCTGGGTTGACTGATGATGAGGTGAGGGCATCTCTGGCCCAGATGGCACAAGCCATTACTATGCTGGCCCAATCTATGACTGCTCAGGTCAACCGGCAGGATGTTCAGAGGGAGAACCCACCGGTTCGTAGCATGGCTGACAGACTGAGAGACTTCACGAGGATGAATCCTCCTATTTCACAGGGTCTAGGACTGCAGAGGATCCCCAGGAGTTTGTGGATGAGGTGCATAAGATTCTGGTGGCTATAGGGGCCACAGATTCTGAGAAGGCTGAGCTGACTTCTTATCAGCTAAAAGATGTTGCACAGACTTGGTGCAAGATGTGGCAGGATAGCCGAGATTTTAGCGGAGTTCCAGTCACTTGGGAGTTGTTTAAGATAGCCTTTTTAGATAGATTCTTTCCCAGAGAAATGAGGGAGGCCAAGGTTGAGAAGTTCATCAACCTTAAGCAGGGATCTATGACAGTCAGGGAGTATTCCCTGAAGTTTGTTAAGCTATCCAGGTATGCTACTTTCTTTAGTATTTAATAACAAGGATGAAGTGAGTACTGAAGTTTGTTAAATTATCCAGGTATGCTACTTCCCTTGTGTCTAACAGCAGGGCTGACATGAGCAGGTTCCTCACAGGAATCAATGGAGATCTGGATAAGGATTGTCGGTCTGCGATGCTCCACGACAATATGGACCTCTCCAGGCTGATGGTGCATGTCGAACAGGTAGAGGACAGACGTAAAAAGAGGGGTGTTCATGATGCTAGGAGGCCTAAGCCTCAAGATCAGGAAGGTCCCAGCCATGGAAGCCACAGAAACAATTTTGGCGTCCGTGAGCATCCCAGGTTCAAGAAGGGGCAATAGAGTTCTGGGAACTCAAATTTTCAGATGAGTACAACACCTAGAGGAGGAAGACCTGAGCCCAAGAAGGGCAATGGATGTGAGATGCAGCATCCTAAAAAGAACTGTGCTAAGTGTGGCCGAGCTCACAATGGAGAGCGCAGATAGGGCACTAATGCCTGCTTCGGTTGTGGTAAGAGTGGGCACATGGTTAGAGACTGCCCACAGAACAGAGGTCAGGCTGGCGGTAATGCTCAGCCTAGGCCTAATCCACAGGGTGCAGCAGCAGTCGAGCCTCCTAAGAGGAACAGATTCTATGACCTGAAGGGCAGGAAGGACAGGTTGGCTACTGCTTACTGTCGGCAGAAGTCATATGCAGATAACAGAAAGCGGCCCTTAGAGTTTGATGTTGGTGACCAGGTTTACTTGAAGATATCACCTATAAAAGGGGTGATGAGATTTGGTAGAAAAGGTAAGCTGAGTCCGAGGTATGTTGGGCCATATGAGATCCTGCAGCGTGTGGGTGAGGTGGCCTATGAGTTAGCATTTCCTGAGGATCTAGCTTCTGTTCATCCAGTCTTTCATGTCTCTATGTTGAAGAAGTGCCTAGGTGATCCAGCATCAATTCTACCTATTGAAGGTTTGGGGGTTGGTGAAGGCTTGTCTTATGAGGAGGTACCTGTTGAGATCTTAAACAAACAGGTCAAGCGGCTGAGGAACAAGGAGATTGCCACAGTGAAGGTATTGTGGAGAAATCATCTTGTTGAGGGTGCTATGTGGGAGGCTGAGGCCGACATGAGATCCCGCTACCCTCATCTTTTCAGCTCTTGAGGTTAGATTTCCTACTCTTAAGCCTATGTTTCCTTATCTCTCCGTATTTAGTTATTATTGCTTGACTGTGCATAGTGATTTTGTTATGATCTGACTGGCATTACGATATGTAGTGGTAGTGTCATTCGGGGACGAAAGTTCCTATGAGGGGGATAATGTAACAACCCTAAAAATGAATAAGATAAATACTTAAGGTGTCAAGAATTCTTTCAATTAGACAAAGGTTCACACGGATTGATACGCGTAGAACCAGACCTTAGAACCCTTACTACGACCAAGCCAACTAACTTGGGGAGTTAATTGAGCTTGGAAAGGTTGGAACCAACCATGTGAGGCTCTCGAAAACGAAGATTTAATTGAAAGAGTCTTTACCGGACTTAAAAGAAGAAATTTTAAGTTTTGAGGGTCCAGGGGTAAAATGGTCTTTCCCAGGACAAGGGTAATATTGTAATTACACTGAGGAATTAATTAATTAATTAATTAATTTAATTAAAAAGAGCAATTTGGGTTGGGGCGACCCGAAGTGACCCATTTTCGCAAATGGGGTGTCACTCGGGTTCGAGCCCCACTAGAGGCGATGAATTGATGATTTAAATCATCAATTAAAATCTGATTCATTAAGGGCAAAAGGGTCCTTTCACGTATTAGTTGAAATAAATCATATTTTATTAATTTAATTAAACCCTATTTTGACTAAGTCTTGAGTTAAGACTGCTAAACCTAAGCTAACACTCTCCTAATCACGTCTATCACCTCAAACGTTCAACAAACTCTCTCTCTCACGTTTTACTCTCTGCCAAATATTGTTGAAGAACTGATAATATAATAAAAAATTATTCACACTTGAAGAACTCACTAAAAAGTCTAAGAAAGCAAGTTAATCAAAAACGTTAAGGCAAGGGAGATTTCCGTCGAATTGGTGGTGAAGCTTTAGGTGAATTGGGCGTGGTTTTTGAGACATGTTTGGGCAGCAACCTCACGTTTGAACAACGTCAAAAAGGTATGGGTTTCTTCTCTCTTGGTCCATTTCCCAAGAGGCCCCTTACAATTCAAAATATTCATTCCGAAACTAAGGTTTTTCCCCGTTGCATGTCCTTGTCACTAGCTCCCAAATGATTTCGTAGGTTGGGTATTTTGTGCTGGTAGATTTAGGCATGTATGATGTTTGTATTGAAAGTGAATATGTATATGTTCTTGAAATGACGAAGATGAAAATCAAGGTGTGATCAAAAAGAAAAAAAAGGGTGTGTGTGTGTGCTTTGGACAGTGATGTTAGCCACTGTTTTTGGAGAAGTGTAAATGCATGTATTTCTTGTATTTTATGTGTTGAAGTTATGCACAGAGTGATGTTCATTGTGATGAAATATGGTTGATTGAATAACAATCTTTTAACCAAATAAACTTATGAAAGATGCGCCTAAAAATGTGCTAAAACGATTTATGAATGCACCCTTTGAATCATGTGCAAATGTTCATGAAAATGAGTTGAAGAATGACGAAAATTTCTAGCAACTATGCAATACTAATTTAAGCTAAAACTTAACAAGGAAATCTCGAAAATTAACGCATGTTAAAGAGGTGAGGCCACCAGGATTCCAACCTGTGACCTCACCCTTTAGCTACTGATTTCGCGAAAAGGGGAAAAGAAAATGGGGCTGAGGGGAATCGAACCTGGACACTGGATTTCGCAAAAAAAGAAAAAGGAAAATGGGGCTGGGGAATCGAAACTAGCTACAGTGAGTTCGCGAGAGAATAAAAGAAAAAGGGGGTTGGGGTATTCGAACTCGCGACACTGGGGAGAAAGAAGAGAAAAATAAATCAAACAATTAGATGAGAGGCGTGGGATTCGAACCCAGGACCTCCAGGCAGCGAATGAAGAAGAAAAATTAAAGAAAAGAGAATGGGAGGCGTGGGAATCGAACCCACGACCTCAAGGCTGGAAAGGGGGAAGGCAAAATTTAATTAAAGAAATAAAGTGAGGCTGTGGGGGTTCGATCCCACAACCTCACTACCACTCGCCTAACTTAATGAATTGTTAATTAAAAAAATAAAGTTAGGAGGCTGTGGGGGTTTGAACCCACCACCTCACAGCCTCAGCGAAATTAAAGTTTAAATAAGGAGGGTTGTGGAGGTTCGAACCCACAACCTCCCTATCCCAGCAAAAATTTAAGGAAAATACAAGAGGCTGTGGGGGTTTGATCCCACAACCTCTTAGTTTAGGCTAATTGGGACAAGGAGAATTTAAGGAAAAATAAAAAGGGGTTGTGGGGGTTCGAACCCACAACCCTTCGGCCAACTTAAGAGAAAAATTAAGTAGAAAATTAATGATACGATATTAATATTGGGATTTACTCTAGAGTTAAACTATTATGAATATTAAAAATAAAATCAATGAAAAATGTAAATGATATCCAAGTGATTCGAAATTGGGTTTCCTTGCCCAAATTTCCGTATTGATACATAAGTCATACGTGAACAAAATATCCAAGAATAATGCCACCTACTTAGATTGAAATCAATATCTTGGCATGTAAACAAGATACATAAGTCTTGTACTACATAATCTTAGGAATGTATGACTTACTTAACGAAATATGAATGAAGCCTCATGGCTTGTGTGTGTAGACTCATAAGTCTAGCATACGTTTAAAAGTAAGTGAACCTAAGATGTATGTACTGAATGATGAAATGAACAATGAAATGATGAAACCCTAGAAGGGTTAATTAAGGGTATGAAACACACCAATGGCCAAGTATATTGGCATATGATGAAATGAACATTCACGTAAAATGAGGTGAGTAAATATGAATAGTAAATGTGCTAATGACAATGAATGTGGTGACAACATGATATGAGGCTAATGCTAATGATGAGAGCAATCTCAAATGAGCCTAAGTAAATGTTACCAAAACGACTCACCTATGAGAGTGTAAGATAATGAAGAGACCAGTCTCTATGAACACTCTAATGAAAGTATTGAGATTAACACACTTAATACTAATGATGAGATGAGAAATAATCTAATGAGCTATGATGTCCTCATACTAGAAGCCAGCTTCCATGACGAATGAGTTGAACAAAATGGAACTTTATACTGAGCACCGATAGACTAGATATGAGCGGTGATGCCTTCTTTCGAGAAGGGTGGAGGTTCACATAACTCTCATGAGATGAGACTGTACGGCTTGCTGGGTATGGGTCTCCTTATATCTCCTGGTCTTCGAACCTATACTGACAATATAGGGATCTGGCGGGGTTAAATTCCCATGTACGCTAGCATGTTTTGGATCACCTTGGCCGGTGACTCCACCTCTTTTCGGTGTGGGGAGACACTGGATTTCATGATGCTCACATGATCTATGTCGGTTAAAGTTAAAGTTCCCAATGAATGAATGAAGCCAGCCTCAAATGAAGTACATAATGAAATGAATTATACCAAAGGTGTTAGGATAGGATAATCAAGAGGTGAGCTAGACTCAAGTAATGACATTAGGTTATTCTTGATCATTGCACAGCAAACCCGATGAAAGTCTTAAACTATACCCTAGGTATAGCTGGTGTTCACACTAACATATGAACGAAATGAAATGAAGTACGTATGAATGAATGAAGTAGACTCTGGGTTTGCTAATGAAGACTCCCTAGTTGAGGTCCCATATATTGAGCCCTCATTTTTGAAAGTCTTAATGTCAAGTCCATGATTCCAAGGTCTCATCGCATATGAATGAATGATATGAAAGAAACTATGTGTTATATGTTATGATATGTACTATATGAAGAAGTTATGTGCTGTGTGCAATATGATGTTTATGATGATCCATGTTACTCTCATGGCATGACTTTCCTAATCCAAATTTGGAAAGCCCACTGACTTTTCTAATCCAAATTTGGAAGGTTCACTAACTTTCCTAATCTCAATTTGGCAAGTCCACTGACTTGAATTCCCATAATCATGTTGTTAGGAAAGAGCTATCTTTTCTCATGCATGTCCTTGGTGTGTGATTGCATATACCCATACTTAGTACAAGTGTGTACTAACCCTATACAACTATACTATTTTTAGGTGCAGGCACAGGTGGACGATAGAGCTACAGGATCATTGTTGCAGTTATCCGGGCGTCCATCATTCATCCGGAGTTGGTAGGTCCTCATGCTTTCGAGGATGCTACTATTTTACATTCTAGCTTAGTTTTAGAGTTGAGTTAGTGGAGCATGTTCCACTAGCGTTTCTTTCCTTTTTTTATTCAGACTTTGTATTGGTGCCATTTTGGCAATAATACACTTAATACTTATTGAGCTATTTCTTTCAGTTGCTTATCTCTTAATGTTAGATGGTTGATGGTGAACAATTATGAAATGATAATAATGTTTAACAAGTATGTTAAGAAACAAAAAGTTTCAAATTTTCCGCTAAAATTAACCTAGATGAAGTAAGAATGACGTAAGTAGGCTTGTCTGCGACCTCTGAGAGTTCAACGATGCCGGTATCGTCTGGGGTCTAGATTCCGGTCGTGACACATCCAATAGCTAGTTCCTCTATGCTGGCAAACATATTTGGAAGACTAGGAGACATACGGAGACCCTGGTCCACCTGGGTGGTAATCTCATCTCCTGAGGATTACATGTGCTGGCAGAAGCTCATTGCTAGTCTATCTGTGCTAAGCTTAGATCTATTTTACTTTATTATCTTTTAGAGTTGACTCAAACATTGTGGAAGCTTGCTTCTAGTTATGAGGTTTACTTAACTCAATGGATGATTGGTCAACCCTTTTACTATGCTTGATGAATATAAACTTAAGTCTTGCTTATCATCATGGTGCGAGTGAGACTTGTCTCACGGATTCTAGCACCCTCTTATGTGAGTATTTTTGACATAATTGATTAAGTGTGATTGAGACTATTCTCACTTCTTTTAACACTCTATATTAGGTCAATTTCATAACTTAATCTTTTAATTATTTCATTACTCACCTTAACTTTTTAAACATTAATTGATAGTCTTGTATGATTCTTTATGAAAGTTACAACTACTTATACAATGCTATTACGTTCACAAGTTTGTGTGGATAGGGTATGTTGGGACTTGTCCCATTGATTGGCATACCCTATGTTATGAGTTTATTGATGTAGAGATTGGTATGACTTTACATGATTTGGAAGTAATATGATTGGACATAGTTTTGCTAGCCAATTTGTTGGCGTAAATCCGAATTTCACTAGATACTTGCAATAATATTATCATTAGCCATGCCAATTACTTCATAAATACATTATAGTAATTTTTCATGTTGAACAATCCAACTCTTAACCTTTAATTAGCCTAAGAAACAATTCAATGAATAACTTATAACAATTTCATCTTCTCGAACACAAGTAGGCATTACAACATTTAACGTTCATGTAAATAACACCCTAAGTATGCGGATCTAGAATGTAGGTTTCATTCGACATATAAATCACTAAAACATACACATAATGTTAAGTTAGCACCACATACAAACAACATGCATCGAGAGTTACATTATACATACTACAAGAATCGAAAATAGGGAAAACTAGGGAGACGAACATGCGATTCATTGGGAACAACCCTAGTTTCGATATTCTTGAAGTCAAAATGTTTGAAAAGACTCTTGGAGAAAGGAAACCAGGAGAGAAAACCCATAACTTACTGTAGAATTAAATCTATGAAGATCACCATGCACTTTGCACGAAAACCTTGAAGAGTTTGCTTGAAATCACCTAGGGTTTCTAACGTTTTCTCACTGTTTTTCGGTCTTAGGGTTTATGATGAATAATGTGAGTCTAAGTCTTTAGGAACTTAATGTTAACTAATTCAATTTAGACTATATAACTTAACTAAAATAACTAAATTAGATAATTACCAAAATGCCCCTCCTAATTTGACCAGAATTAGAACAACACTTGACTTAACCGAAATCTGGAAATTGCTTAGTGGTTTCGGTTTTGACAAATTAAATTATTTAATTAAGTTTCTAATTTAATTAATTAACACATGGTAATTACTAAAGTACCCCTAAGTTGTTAGGACCATAACCAACCCTTTGGACCATCCTAGGTTAGGTACTAGGATGTTTCTTAGTTAGTTACTTGTCTTAATGTCGCCCGGTTAGGTCTTAAGTTGTCGGGTCCCTTAGTTAGTTATTTTGGGTTTTTCCTAGGTTAGTTAGTTAGTTAGGTCAGTTAGTTAGAGTCTAGGACCGGTTAGGGAGCTTGGCCCCACATGGCCTGACCCGGACGCGTGCCTGTCCCCAACTGCTCTAACCGAATCGGTTAGCTTGTCCCTTGGCAGGTTACACATGTGCTTGCACGTGTGTTGTGTGTACTTTCCTAACTAACTATTCTGGAAGGTTCATTTGGAATGTTCACTTATTGTCCCAAGGATCCTCACTATGTCCTTGGGCACTACTTAATCTACATGATCATTTTAAATGGTTATGTGCTATGGTACCAGGCTTGACACTTGGATGCCTAGTACCTAATGAGGATGTGTGTGAAGAATAATTATATTTTAGCTTAGGGTCTTCATTGCAGGTACATTTCTTATACAAGCTTGTATTATATTTTAAATACTTGTTAATACATAAAATTTGGCTAACACCCTCAAGCCAATATTTTCTAATATGCCCAATATTTCTCAATTTTGGGCATTGGGATGCCTATGTATCCCAATACGCATTCTTAAAAACCTACTAGGCTCATCACTAGACATGTAATTTTCTGAAATGTTATATTATCCCCCTCTTAGGAACATTCGTCCCCGAATGACACTACACATCATTTGAATCAAAGAGGGTATTTTTGAAAAACACATTAACATACTTGAAACTTTACTCTTTGTGAATATCTGATTCACAACTTACTCTGGATGATGTACATTACTCAAAGCTTGTCTAAAGCTTCATCTCTGAGATTGAGGAACTTCCTTCTAAATCTTACTTTAACTTAATGCACATCACACTCATGCAACATATAAATCACGCAAACGCTATACAAAAACAACAACATGAATGCAAGCATGAACTCATATTAACTCATATAGTGCAAGTATAAGACACACAGTTATGGATTTAGACACCAAAACCCCCTAATGCACTAAAATTTAGAGTCTCATTATCCAAATCGGACTCAACTTCCCCTTATTACCAAACCTCATCACCCCTTTCATGGGTGATATATTTAGGTATACTTGATCACCCACTTCAAATTCAAGAACTCTTTTTCGGTTATAAACATATGATTTTTGATAACTGTAAGCAGTAGCCAATCCATCCCTGATCATTCTTACCTTTTCCAAAGTCTCATATATGATCTCGGGGCCAAGGATGGCAGTTTCTCCCACTTCAAACCATCCAACTGGGGACTTACATCTCCTACCATACAGTGCTTCAAAAGGTGCCATCCCAATACTGCAATGGTAGCTATTATTATAAGAGAACTAAATCAGTGGCAAGTGATCATCCCAACTACAAAGTCAATTTCGCGTTCAGGAGGAATTCCTGGTAAATCCTTCGGAAAGACATCTTGAAACTCATTTGCTATGGACACAGAGTCTATGGAACGAACCTCATGTTCTAAGTCATTGACTTTGACTAAGTGGCATAAATACCCCTTAGATAACATCTTATTGGCTTTAAGATTGGAAACTATCTGTCCTGTTGGATTTGAACCACACCCTTCCCATTTCAATTCTAACTCATTTGGTAACTGAAACCTCACTACCCTGTTTCGATAGTCTATGGTAGCATAGTATTCATGGAGACAATCCATACTTGAGCCACATCCTTGAGCTGGTATTTAGCCAACTCAGCCTTCTCCTCTTCATCAACACCCATAGAAGGTATTAGAACCTACCATGCACTAAATTCTATGCAAACGGCCATACATTACCACATGACTTTCTGTCACGGAAGAATTTCTATCATTGCCCTTATTGCGAACACCTGATCCTGAGTTTGGAGCCTTAGACCACTCGACCATCCTAATTTTTGTGTTCATCATTCCACACGCACACAAAAAAGGAAGTGAGATGCTAGAATGACACAAAATGTCAAAACTCTAGACATCACGATAAAGATTAGAAGACGGGAAAGTTCCTAACATCACAAAGTCTATAAGTCGTGATTGTGGTGCACTTCACAACCATAAGTTAGAAACTACGCAACGTGGTTGTGTTGAGCCTTAGTTCTTAGGTAATTTAACCTCATTCTCTAATACCAAGTTTGTCACACCCGGATTCTGGAATCCGAATATAACCGACGTCGTTAACCTCTCAGAGGTTGCAGACAAGCCTCTTCTTAGATTTCATCACAATCATAAAGTTAAATTTGCGGAAAATTTAAAACTTTTTAATACTTATTGAAGCATACATAGACTTCATATAGTACTGCATAAGAGTGATATTCTAATAGCGTAAGCTAAACAACCATCTATTAAAGATTAAACAATTGAAATAAATGATCGTAATAATAATAATAATAGTTTGCCAATCGGTCTTATTACAAACGTTTGAACAAATGTTTGAATTAAAACGATAGGGACTATCTCCAATAGCTATGTCTAATTTACTAAGCTAGAATAATAAATGTAGCATCCTCGAACTCAAGAGGACCTACCAAAGTCTGGAGATCGCTAATCCTAACTGCTTCGTCGAATCTTCAATCTTCTCTCGGACCTGCGCCTATAAAAATAGTAATAATATATGGGGTTAGTACACACTTGTACTAAGTATGGGTGTATGAACATAAACACATAATGACTGTGCATGATCAAGGAAAGGTCTTTCTAAAGCAACATGTCGTTTCTAGAAAGTTAAGTTACTTTACTTTTTAAATCGTTACTTATGATTCAAGCTATTAATATGACATGTTCTCATGCAATTAAAGCACACAACTCATTTTCTATATGAACATAAGACCTTGGAATCATGAACATAATTTTAGAACAACTTAAACAAAAGTTTATTATTTTGCTCCCTTAGGCCGAGAGCTACTATTCCCAGACTTAGTTCATTTTTTAGTCTTTTCTTCTTTCTGTTGTGTATTTCAATGATCTCCTTTGATCCTATGTCTTACTTACAAGTGCAATGATTCATTGTAGTCCCATACCTACAACGAAACGACTAAGTAATGCACAAGACTAAGGAAATGATTTGGCTACCCTACTCATAAGTTATACTTCTCATTTTTATTAAATTTGGAATGAATGTATTATAAGCCAATATTTATTGGTTGTACCCATTAGTTGTTTATTTGAGATATGTAGATCTTGGAACATATATTCATACTCCAATATTGGCTCAAACCACCAACTTGTTAATACCTTACTCTTATCAAACACTGGTGATTGACATTCTTAAGTTCTTACTTACTTAGCTCACTTTGAACTTACGTTTCTACTTCTTTGATCTGTTGCTCACTTTGAACATGCTACTTTAATTCTTTCTTACTTCTTTAAAGAATTCTTTAGCATTAACGGAAGTAGATCATGCGAGCTTACATGAAATCCAGTGTCTCCCCCACACCGAAAAGGGGTGGTTCACCGGTTAAAGTGAACCAAGTTCAGTGTCTACCCCACACCGAAAAGGGGGGTTCACCGGCTAAAGTGAAACCAAGTCAGTGTCTTCCCCACACCGAAAAGAGGGGTTCACGGCTGAAGTGAACCGAATACTTTCCTGAGCTTTAACCGACATAGATCATGTGAGCTAAACATGAAATCCGGTGTCTTTCCCACACCGAAAAGAGGTGGAATAACTGGCCAAAGTGAAACCTACTGCCTAGCATTCATAGGTGGAGGCATCCACTAGCTAGTTCCCCTATGTTGGCAAACATAGTTCGAAGACTAGGAGACATACGGAGACCCTGGTCCACCTGGGTAGTGATATCATCTCATAAGGCTTACATGTGCTGGCAAAAGCTCATTGCTAGTCTATCAGTGCTAAGCTCAGATCTATTTTACTTTATTATCTTTTAGTGTTGACTCAAACATTATGGAAGCTTGCTTCTAGTTATGAGGTTTACTTAACTCTATGGATGACTGGGCATCCCTTTTACTATACTTGATGAATATGAACTTAAGTCTTACATTATCATCATGGTGCGAGTGAGACTTGTCTCAAGGATTCTAGCACCCTCTTATGTAAGTATTTTTGACATAATTGATTAAGTGTGATTGAGACTTGTCTCACTTATTTTAACACTCTATATTAGGTCAATTTCATAACTTTAGCTTTTAGTTATTTCATTACTCACCTTAACGTTTTCAACGTTAATTGATAGTCTTGTACGATTCTTTATGAAAGTTACAACTACTTATACAATTTTATTACGTTCACAAGTTTGTGTGGATAGGGTATGTTGGGACTTGTCCTATTGATTGGCATACCCTATGTTATGAGTTCATTGATGTAAAGATTGGTATGACTTTACATGATTTGGAAGTAATATGATTGGACATAGTTTGCTAGCCAATTTGATGGCATAAATCATAATTTCACTAGATACTTGCAATAATATTATCACTAGCCATGACAATTACATCATAAATACATTATAGTAATTTATCATGTTGAATAAGCCAACTCTTAACCTTAGATTAGCCTATGAAACAATTCAATGACAACATATAACAATTTCATCTTCTCGTACACAAGTAGGCATTACAACATTTAACGTTCATGTAAACAACACCCCAAGTATGCGGATCCAGCATGTAGGTTTCATTCGACATAGAAATCACTAAAACATACACAAAATGATCAGTTAGCACCACATAGAAACAACATGCATCGAGATTTACATTATGCATACTACAAGAATTGCAAATCGGGAAAACTAGGGAGATGAATATGTGATTCATTAGGAACAACCCTACTTCCGATATTCTTGAAGTCAAAACGTCTGAAAAGCCTCTTGGATAAAGGAATCCAAGAGATAAAACCCATACCTTACTGTAGAATTAAATCGACGAAGATCACCTTGCACTTTGCACGAAAACCTTGAAGAACTTGCTTGGAATCACCTAGGGTTTCTTACGTTTTCTCACTATTTTTCGGTCTTGGGGTTTATGATGAATAACGTGAGTCTAAGTCTTTAGGAACTGAATGTTAACTAATTCAACTTAGACTATATAACATAACTAAAATAACTTAATTAGCTAATTACCAAAATGCCCCTCCTAAATTGACTCGAATTAGAAGAACACTTGACTTAACCGAAATTTGGAAATTGCTTAGTGGTTTCGGTTTTTACCAATTAAATTATTTAATTAAGTTGCTAATTTAATTAATTAAGTAACATATGGTAATTACTAAAGTACCCTAAGTTGTTAGGACCATAACCAACCCTTTGGACTATCCTAGGTTAGGTACTAGGATGTTTCTTAGTTAGTTACTTGTCTTAATGTCACCCGGTTAGGTCTTAGGTTGTCGGGTCCCTTAGTTAGTTATTTTGGGTTTGTCCTAGGTTAGTTGGTTAGTTAGGTCACTTAGTTGGAGTCTAGGACCGGTTAGGGAGCTTGGCCCCACGTGGGCTGACCCAGACGCGTGCCTATCCCCAACCTCTCTAACCGAATCGGTTAGCTTGTCCCTTGGTCGGTTGCACATGTGCTTGCACATGTATTACGTGTACTTTCCTAACTAACTATTTTGGAAGGTTCATTTGGAATGTTCACTTATTGTCCCAAGGATCCTCACTATGTCCTTGGGCACTACTTAATCTACATGATCATTTTAAATGGTTATGTGCTATGGTAACAGGCTTGACACTTGGATGCCTAGTACCTAATGAGGATGTGTGTGAAGAATAATTATATTTTATCTTAGGGTCTTCATTGCAGGTACAATTCTTATACAAGCTTGGATTATATTTTAAATACTTGTTAATATATAAAATTTGGCTAACACCCTCAAGCCAATATTTTCTAATATGCCCAATATTTCTTAACAACCTACTAGTCTCTTCACTAGAAATGTAATTTTCTGGAATATTACATTATCCCCCTCTTAGGAACATTCGTCCCCGAATGATACTACACATCATTTGAATCAAAGAGGGTATTTTCGAAAAACACATTAACATAAACTTTACTCTTTGTGAATATCTGATTCACAACTTACTCTGGATGATGCACATTACTCATAGCGCAACATGAATGCAAGCATGAACTCATATTAACTCATATAGTGCAAGTATAAAACACAAAGTTATGGACTTAGACACCAAAACCGCCTAATGAACTAAAATTTAGAGTCTCATTATCAAAATCGGACTCAACTTCCCCTTATTACCAAACCTTATCACCCCTTTCATGGGTGATATCTTTAGGTATACTTGATCACCCACTTCAAATTCAAGAGCTCTGTTTTGGTTATCAACATATGATTTTTGACGACTGTAAGCAGTAGTCAATCTGTCCCTGATCATTCTCACCTTTTCCAAAGTCTCATATATGATCTCGGGGCCAAGGATGGCAGTTTCTCCCACTTCAAACCATCCAACTGGGGACTTACATCTCCTACCATACAGTTCTTCAAAAGGTGCCATCCCAATACTGGAATGGTAGCTATTATTATAAGAGAAATCAAACAGTGGCAAGTGATCATCCCAACTACAAAGTCAATTTCGCGTTCAGGAGGAATTCCTGGTAAATCCTCCGAAAGACATCTTGAAACTCATTTACTATGGACACGGAGTCTATGGAAGGAACCTCATGTTCTAAGTGACTAAGTGGAATAAATACCCCTTAGATAACATCTTATTGGCTTTAAGATTGGAAACTATCTGGCTTGTTGGATTTGAACCACACCCTTCCCATTTCAATTCTAACTCATTTGGAAACTGAAACCTTACTACCCTGTTTCGACAGTCTATGGTAGCATAGCATTCATGGATCCAATCCATACCTGAACCACATCCTTGAGCTGGTATGCAGCCAACTTAGCCTTCTCCTCTTCATTGACACCCATAGCAGGCATTAGAACCTACCATGCACTAACCTCCATGCAAACGGCCACACATTACCACACGACTTTCTGTCACGGAAGAATTTCTATCATTGCCCTTATTGCGAAGACCAGATCCTGAGTCAGGCGCCTTAGACCACTCGGCCATCCTAATTCTTGTGTTCATCATTCCACACGCACAAAAAAAAAGGAAGTGAGATGCTAGAATGACACAAAATATCAAAACTCGAGATAGCACGATAAAGAGTATAAGAAGGGAAAGTTCCTAACATCACAAAGTCTCTAAGTAAGGATTGTGGTGCACTTCACAACCATAAGTTAGAAACTACGAAATATGGTTGTGTTGAGCCTTAGTTCTTAGCTAATTTAACCTCATTCTCTAATACCAAATTTGTCACACCCGGATTCTGGAATCCTAATATAACCGGCGTCGTTAACCTCTCAAAGGTCACAGACAAGCCTCTTCTTAACTTCATCACAATCAGACAGTTAAATTTGCGGAAAATTTAAAACTTTTTAATACTTATCAAAACATACATAGACTTCATATAGTACTGCATAAGAGTGATATTCTAATAGCTCAAACTAAACAACCATCTATTAAAGATTAAACAATTGAAATAAATGATCGTAATAATAATAATAATAGTTTGCCAATCGGCCTTATTAAAAACGCTTGAACAAATGTTTGAATTAAAACGCTAGGGACTATGTACACTAGCTATGTCTAATGTACTAAGATAGAATAATAAATGTAGCATCCTCGAACAAGAGAGGACCTACCAAAGTCTGGAGATCGCTAATCCTAACTGCTTTGTCAAATCTTCAATCTTCTCTCAGACCTGCGCCTATAAAAATAGTAATAATATATGGGGTTAGTACACACTTGTACTAAGTATGGCTGTATGTACATAAACACATAAGTACTATGCATGATCAAGGAAAGCTCTTCCTACAGCAGCATGCCGTTTCTGGAAAGTTAAGTTACTTTACTTTCTTAAATCATTACTTATGATTCATGCTATGAATATGACATGTTCTCATGCAATTAAAGCACATAACTCATTTTCTATATGAACATAAGACCTTGGAATCATGAACATAATTTTAGAAAAACTTAAACAAAAGTTTATTATTTTGCTTCCTTTGGCCGAGAGCTACAATTCTAAGACTTAGTTTATTTTTCAGTCTTTGCTTCTTTCTGTTGTGTAGTTAAATGATCTCCTTTGATCATATGTCTTACTTACAAGTGCCATGATTCATTGTAGTCCCATACCTACAACGAATCGAGTAAGTAATGCACAAGACTAAGGAAATGGTTTGGCTACCCTACTCACAAGTTTACTTCTCATTCTTATTAAATTGGGTATGAATGTATTATAAGTCAATCTTTATTGGTTGTGCCCATTAGTTGATTATTTGAGATATGTAGATATTGGAACATATATTCATACTCCAATGTTGGCTCAAACCACCAACTTGTTAATACCTTATTCTTAGCAAACACTGGTGATTGACATTCTTAAGCTCTTACTTACTTATCTCCCTTTGAACTTACGTTTCTACTTCTTTGATCTGTTTTTCACTTTGAACATGGTACTTTCATTCTTTCTTACTTCTTTAAAGAATTCTTTAGCATTAACGGAAGTAGATCATGAGAGCTAATATGAAATCCAGTGTCTCCCCCACACCGAAAAGGGGTGGTTCACCGGTTAAAGTGAACAAAGCTCAGTGTCTACCCCACACCGAAAAGGGGGGTTCACTGGCTAAAGTGAAACCAAGTCAGTGTCTTCCCCACAATGAAAAGAGAGGTTCACGGCTGAAGTGAACCAAATACTTTCCTGAGCCTTAACCAACATAGATCATGTGAGCTAAACAAGAAATTCGGTGTCTTCCCCACACCGAAAAGAGGTGGAATCACCGGCCAAAGTGAAACCTACTGTCTAGCATTCTTAGGTGGAGGCATCCACTAGCTAGTTCCCCTATGCTGGCAAACATAGTTTGAAGACTAGGAGACATACGGAGACCCTGGTTTACCTGGGTGGTGATCTCATCTCATGAGGCTTACATGTGCTGGCACAAGCTCATTGCGAGTCTATCGGTGCTAAGCTCAGATCTATTTTACTTTATTATCTTTTTGAGTTGACTCAAACATTATGGAAGCTTGCTTCTAGTTATGAGGTTTACTTAACTCTATGGATGACTTGTCATCCCTTTTACTTTATTTGATGAATATGAACTTAAGTCTTACATTATCATCATGGTGAGAGTGAGACTTGTCTCACGGATTCTAGCACCCTCTTATGTGAGTATTTTTGACATAATTGATTAAGTGTGATCGAGAGTTGTCTCACTTCTTTTAACACTCTATATTAGGTCAATTTCATAACATAAGCTTTTAATTATTTCATTACTCACCTTAACTTTTTCAACGTTAATTGATACTCTTGTACTATTCTTTATAAAATTTACAACTACTTATACAATGCTATTACGTTCACAAATTTGTGTGGATAGGGTATGTTTGGACTTGTACCATTGATTGGCATACCCTATGTTATGAGGTCATAGATGTAGAGATTGGTATGACTTTACATGATTTGGAAGTAATATGATTGGACATAGTTTTGCTAGCCAATTTGTTGGCATAAATCATAATTTCACTAGATACTTGCAACTATATTATCACTAGCCATGCCAATTACTTCATAAATACATTATAGTAATTTATCATGTTGAACAAGCCAACTCTTATCCTTTGATTAGCCTATGAAAAAATTCAGTGAACAACTTATAACAATTTCATCTTCTCGAACACAAGTAGGCATTACTACATTTAACGTTTATGTTAATAACATCCTAAGTATGTGGATCTAGCATGTATGGTTCATTCGACATATAAATCACTAAAACATACACATAATGATCAATTAGCACCACATACAAACAACATGCATCGAGATTTACATTATACATACTACAATAATTGGATCGGGAAAACTAGGGAGATGAATATGCGATTCATTTGGAACAACCCTAGTTTCGATATTCTTGAAGTCAAAACGTTTGAAAATCCTCTTGGAGAAAGGAATCCAGAAGAGAAAACCCATACCTTACTGTAGAATTAAATCTACGAATATCACTTTGCACTTTGAACGAAAACCTTCAAAAACTTGCTTGAAATCGACTAGGGTTCTTACGTTTTCTCACTGTTTTTCGGTCTTAGGGTTTATGATGAATAACGTGAGTCTAAGTCTTTAGGAACTGAATGTTAACTAATTCAACTTAGACTATATAACTTAACTAAGATAACTTAATTAGCTAATTACCAAAACGCCCCTCCTAAATTGACTAGAATTAGAAGAACACTTGACTTAACCAAAATCTAGAAATTGCTTAGTGGTTTCGGTTTTGATCAATTAAATTATTTAATTAAATTGCTAATTTAATTAACTAAGTAACCTAGGGTAATTACTAAAGTACCCCTAAGTTGTTAGTGTAAGACCTCGAAAATGAGATAAGGTGTCTAGAGCCTAACATGTTTGTCTTAAAGTAATAAGGTCCTAAAACACCTTATTATGTTATATATAGGCAGTGTGCAAAGTTTGAAGTGATTTGGAAGTCGAACGTCAAGGGACGTCCAAGACGTTCGACGAATAGTCGCTTATGTGTCTTAAATCGTATGAAATGTAACGGCCTGTATTTTTGTATGTGGTAGTTCTATTCATGTTATACTTGACATAGACTTATAGTGTAGGTGAGGGATCATGTTTCTTATGTGATTAGTGTTGGTTTAAACTAGCTTGAAAGGTGATGTAATGCCTTGCACGTTTTAGCATATGTATTGCAAGTTAACTCCGATGGAAAGTATTTAAGTAATTATAGTAAGATGGTAATTGAGCTAGCAGCTGCATCACCTACTTGATCTATATTATAGTTAAAGGGCCCAAGTTTGATTGACCAGATTTAGGCTTATATTTAGGGGCTCATTTGAAGCCCAAACCTATTAAAGAAAATTGTGAATGAAAGAAGGCCCAGCAGCCAAATCTGCCAATTGACCCATTATGGATAAAGCCCAAGTGAAACTAGGTAAGTGCATGACCTCCTAAGATTTGTTTTACCATGTTATTGGGCCAAGTGTGTACCACCTACTTGCATTAATCTGTCCCAAGTGGAATAAAAGAACAAAGGGAAAATGGACAGCCAAGGTCCAATAATATTAAGTCCAAAAAGGCCCAAGTTAAAAGGACAAGCAGGTGGGGCACCTACTTGACATTATATGGCCCAAAATTGGTCAAGAGTGTCGGCCATAACACCTCTTTTTTTCAAAGGATAAGGATCAAGTCTTATTCTCCATTTTGAACTTGCAAAAGTTTCAGATTTCCTAAGTTCTTTCTTGGTCTCTCTTGGCTTCAATTAGCATCCCTAAGACACCTTAGAGTTCTTGAGTGCTCGCTAATTTTTCAAGTAAGAGTTTGAAGAAGAGTTTGAATTCTTGAAGTACAAGTGTAGAGGATAAATTTTCAGAATTAAGGTAAGACTTCAACCCATTTGTTTTCCTCTCTTTGATAATGTTTGGAGTGGAGAATTTTGTATATGTTTATCAAGAATTCATGGATTGTGATAAATCTTTGAGTCAATATTCTCCTATTATGCTGAAAGATTTGAGATTGATAGTGGCTGCCTTATGAATATTGTTGTTGAGGGCTGTTTGGGTAGCTTGGGAGATGATGTATGAAGTTGTATTAATGTGGAGAGGAAGGGTGTGGTGGTTCACCATTTATGTAAGGGTTGTTTGGGCCTGATTTCCATCAAATATTTTAGCTACTGATTTGGAGGACCTTATTGTGATTAGCTGCTGATGTTAGCTTAATCATGACTTATGTTGTAGATTAGCACCCAATAAGGAAGGCTGAATCGTGATAGTGGTATTGGTCAGAAAAATAAGGTATGTAAGGCTATTCGATTTTATATCCTTTTGGCATGAAATCTGCCATCTGCAATTAATATCAATGAAGTGATTCCCATAAGTTCTATTTCTAGAAAAGGAAGCATATTGGCAGCGTACTATCTCCAAATAGCTAACAATATTTCTTTCCCCATTCTAAGCACATGGAACTACTTCATTATATGTTCACTACTCTATACTTGTGTAATTTCCCCTTGTGCTGTTATAAAAATGGTATTTGCAAAAGAAAGTTTGATGAATCCTTCTCCTAAGCCAATTGAAGTCAATTGTGCCATTAAGGTCTTAAAGTAAGGTGTTGATGTTTCATAGCTCCTTATGTCATTGTTACTGCCTCAAAGTATTATTTTCATGTATTCCACTACTGTTCCATATTTTCATATCTCCAAGATGATTATGATCACCAAATCAACATCCCAAAAGTGTTATGAACTGATTAACAACAATCTCAAAGATTAAAGAATCTAAGTGAAGAAATCTATATAATTAAGGGTGGCAGCTCAGGGGCGAAAGCCTAGCATGGGCCGATCCCTATTGGTATAGAAGGGTGGCAGCTCAGGGGCGAAAGCCTAGCATGGGCCGATCCCAAGTTGTGTAATTATGAGGACCGCATCCCAGGGGTTAATACGCCTAGCATGGGTCATCCTCTTCTACCACTGATCAGCTGGTCACTTGTATCACATGCCCAACAAAGATTATAACATACAAAGAAGGTAAAGAAAAGAATCTAGCTTACTTGATTCCACAAGAGTAAGCAAAGGTGGTCTTCTCTCCTAATCTATGCACTCATATGTTGCTACTTGATTTCATTTGTGCCTTGTATTACATATACTTTTTGCCTTACATATTCAGTACATTTTTCGTACTGACGTCCCGTATTGGGGACGCTGCATTTCATGCTGCAGGCTCAGGTACTCCAGCTAGTCGACCTCCTCAGTAGAAGCACTCGAAATTCTGCTACTTTTGGTGAGCTCCAAGTTGATTCGGAGCTTTATTAAGTCCTTGGTAAATTCGTTTGGTATTGTATCGTAGTTAAGGGTAAGGCGGGGTCTGTCCCGACCTACTCTAGTCTTCTATCTTTTAGAGGCTTTGTAGACGTATGTACATGGTTCAGTTGTGTCTTAAGGAGTTGTGGCCTAAACGGCCAAGTCTTGTATATAACTTTTGGATCTACTTCCGTTGTTTGTATCGCTGCATCCAAAGTTAACTGTCTCAATTGTTATAGTATATGCTCAGTAAGAAACAGGTTGCAGGTTGGTTTTCTTCGGCCTTTAGGGCATCGGGTGCCTGTCCGTCTTAATGGGTTTTGAGGCGTGACAAAAGTGGTATCAGAGCAGGTCATCCTAGGGAGTCTACAAAGCCGTGTCTGTGTAGAGTCTTGCTTATGAATGTGTTGTGCACCACATTTATAAACAGGAGGCTACGGGACATATAGGAGTTGTCTCATTTCTTTCATTTCTTAGATCGTGCGATAGAACTTGTGTTGTAGGTGAATCATATCTAATTCCTCAATTGTTTTATTCTAGCAAAGATGCCGATTACGAGAAGGAGTAAAAGTACTGGTAAACGAGTAGAAGTGGCTGCCCAAGAAGGGATCAGCCAACCACCACCAAGTCAAGCTGTTCAAAGTGGGGCTCAAGATGAGTCTCTATCGCAGACTTCCTCGACGCCTCCATCTCCTGAAGAAATAAGGAGGGAAGATGAACATCAGGAACCCACCTTATTAATGACCGAGGCAAGATTTGAGGATGCCTGTCCACTTCTTTACTTCGTATAGTTGTGGTCATGCCAAAGGCAAGAAGGTTCCAGTTGCAGGTACTAGTGGTGTTGTTAGATCAGCTGGAAACGGATACGTGATTTTTCTTAATGGACCCTCATCATGTACCGGGTCAGATCCTAATGAAGATCCCAAAGACTTTATAGATCAAATCCAACGCACTTTGGATATTATGCATGTAAGTGGTAAAGAAGCACTTGAGCTAGCTGCATACAGATTAAAGGGTGTGGCTATATTGTGGTATGAAGCTTGGAAGCAATCTAGGGGAATAAATGCACCTTCAGCTATGTGGAAAGAGTTTAAAAAGGCATTCCTTGATCATTATCTGCCATTGGAGATCCGAGAGGCACGTGCGGATCAGTTCTTAAATCTCCACCAAGGAAATATGAGTGTGAGGGAGTATAGTCTCAAATTTAACTCCTTGGCCAGGTATGCTCCTAATGTAGTAGCTACTATGGAGGATAGAGTTCATCGTTTTGTGGATAGATTAGATTCATATCTGGTTAGAGACTGTACAATTGCTTCATTAAATAAAGATATGGATATAGCAAGGATGCAGGCTTTTGCACAAAAATTGGAGGATCAAAGGCAAAGAAGAAGAACACAAGAGTTGGAAACAGGGCATTCTAAGAGGGCCAGATCCATGGGTCAGTTTACACCATCCCAAGGTGAGTTTAGGCCTCGGTTCTCTAACAGACCACCTAGGCCATCATCTTTCTACTCTACAGCTAGTGCTCCACCACGGTTCCAAGGGTTTAGAGGCAATCAGTTTTGGCAAAGAAGTGAAAGCCAAGGCAGTCATCAAGAGCAAGGAAGTACGAGCCAATCAAGGCCTCCACGACAGCCTTGTAAACAATGTGGAAGGAATCATCTAGGTGCATGCAGGTTTGGGACGGATGTTTGTTTTTGGTGTGGCACACCAGGGCATATGATGAGAAACTGCCCTCATAGGGGAGTGGGTGGCATTGTTCAACCAACTAGATCAGTTGTTGCGTCGACCTCATCAACCCCTTCTTTAGGTAGGGGACTACATATGCCTACAGGTCGTGGTAGAGGAGCTAGGGGAGCAGCTAGTTCTAGTGGAGGTCAGAATCGCACATATGCACTAGGGGATCGACAAAATTTAGAAGCGTCGCCGGATGTGGTTACAGGTACATTGTCCATCTTTTCACATATTGTATATGCATTAATAGATCCGGGGTCTACACTATCATATGTTACACCATTGATTGCTGGAAAGTTCAAAAGAACACCAGAATTATTAGCGAAGCCATTTGAAGTGTCTACACCGATTGGTGAATCTATTATAGCTAGGAGAGTTTATCGTAATTGCATTGTAACTGTTTGTGATCGCGATACATTGGCTGACCTTGTTGAGCTAGACATGGTAGATTTTGATGTTATAATGGGTATGGATTGGTTAGCTTCTTGTTATGCCACGGTAGATTGCCGAACTAAGATAGTGCATTTCCA